>PISX010027860.1:0-22413 GCA_004024625.1 Mellivora capensis
GAGACAAACCATAAGTGACTCTCAATCTCACAAAACAAACTGAGGGTTGCTGGGGGGAGGGGTTTGGGAGAGGGGGTGGGGTAATGGACATTGGGGAGGGTATGTGCTATGTTGAGTGCTGTGAAGTGTGTAAACCTGGCGATTCTCAGACATATACCCTTGGGGATAAAAATACATTATATGTTTATAAAAAAATTAAAAATTAAAAAAAAAGAAAAAAGAAAAAAAAAATGATTTAAGAAAAATCTCAAATAAACAACCTAACCTTACACCTAAGTCTAACAGCTAAGAAAAAGAAAAAGGAAACCAAAATCAGCAGAAGGAAGGAAATAATAAAGATTAGAATAGGAATAAATGAAATAGAAACTAAAACATACATATAAGAGAGCAATGAAACTACAAGCTGGTTCTTTGCATAAATCAGTGAAATTGATAAACTTCTACTCAGATTTATCAAGAAAAAAAAGAGAGAGAGAGAGAGAAAGGATTCAAATAAATAAAATCACAAATGGGAAAGGAGAAGTAACAACCAAGATCACATAAATGCAAACTGTAAGAGAATTTTATGAAAAATTATATGCTGAAAAATTAGACAACCCAGAAGAAATGGATAAATTCCTAGAAAGATATAAACTATCAAAATTGAAACAGGAAGAAATAGAAAATTTGAACAGACCAATAACCAGCAAAGTATTTGATTAGTAATCAAAAAACCCAACAAAGAAAAAGCTAGAACTAGACAGCTTCACAGAGGAATTCTACCAAACATTTAAAAAGGAATTAATACCAATTCTCCTCAAAGTATTCCTTTGAGAAATAGAAGAGGAAGGAAATAGAAGAGGAAATAGAAGAGGAAGGAATAGAAGAGGAAGGAAAATTTCCAAATTCATTCTGAGGTCAGCATTAGACTGGTACAAAACCAGATAAAGAGGGGTGGCTGGGTGGCACAGTCGATTAAGCATCTGATTGTTGATTTTGACTCAGGCCATGATCTCAGGGTCATGAGACTGAGCCCTGTATTGGGAAAAAGCATTTGACTAAGCATAACATCCACTTATAAGAATCCTCAACAAAGATTTAGAATAAATATACCTCAACATATTAAAGGTCACATATGAAAAGCCCACAGCTAACATCATCTTTAATGGGGAAATAACTAAGAAAAAACTCTAAGTTCAGAAACAAAACAACAATGTCCATTCTCACTACTTTTACTCAACATAGTACCAGAAGTCCTAGCCACAAGAGTAGGAGAACAACAACAACAACAACAACAACAACAACAACAACAAAAATAAAAAGCACCCAAACCTCTAAGGAAGAAGTAAAACTTTCATTATTAGTAGATGACATGATACCATATACAGAAAACCTTAGAGGCTCCACCAAAAAATTGCTAGAACTGATAAATAAATTCAGTAGTCACAGGATAAAGAATCAATGTACATAAATCCATTCCCTTTCTAGACACCAATAACAAATCAGCAGAAAGAGAAATTAAGAAAATAATCTTATTTATAACTACAGCAAGAATAATAAGATACCTAGGAATAAACCTAACCAAAGAGGTGAAAGACTTGAACTCTGAAAATTATAAAATTATAAAATGAAAGAAACTGATGATAATACAAAGAAATGGAAAGACAGTCCATGCTCATGGATTGTAAGAACAAATACTGTTAAAATGTCTATACTACCCAAAGCAATCTACACATTTAATGCAATCCCTATTAAAATACGAATAGCATTTTTCACAGAACTAGAACAAACAATCCCAAAATTTTTTATGCAACCACAAAAGACTCTGAATAGTGAAAGCAACCTTGAAGAAGAAAATCAAATCTGGGCATCATAATTCTCTGCTTCAAGTTATATTACAAAGCTGTAGTTATCAGAGCAATATGGTACTGGTACAAAAAATGGACACACGGATCAATGTGACAGAATAGAAAACCCAGAAATGAGCCCACAACTCTATGGTCAATTGATCTTCAACAAAGAAGAATAGAATATCCAATGGGAAAAGGACAGTCTCTTTAACAAAAGGTGTTGGGAAAACTGGAAAGTAACATGCAAAAGAATTAAACTGAACAACTTTCTTACACCATGTATAAAAATAAATTCGAAATGGATCAAGGGACGCCTGGGTGGCTCAGTTGGTTAGGCGGCTGCCTTCGGCTGAGGTCATGATCCCAGCGTCCTGGGATCGAGTCCCACATCGGGCTCCTTGCTCGGCAGGGAGCCTGCTTCTCCCTCTGCCTCTGCCTGCCACTCTGTCTGCCTGTGCTCGCTCGTTCTCTCTCCCTCTCTCTGACAAATAAATAAATTTTAAAAAAATTAAAAAAAAGTTTGAAATGGATCAAAACCTAAATGTGAGACATAGTAACCTTTTTGACATTGGCCATAGCAACATTTTTCTAGATATATCTCCTGAGGCAAGGGAAATTAAAGCAAAAATAAATTATTGGGACTTTATCAAAATAAGCAGCTCTGAACAGCAAAGGAAACAATCAATGAAACCAAAAAGCAACCTAGAGAAGGGGAGAAGAGATTTGCAAACGACATATCTGATAAAGGATTACTATCCAAAATATATAAAGAACTTATAAAACTCAACACCCAAAAAACCCCAAATAATCCAATTAAAAATGGGCAGAAGACATGAAGAGGCATTTTTTCCAAAGAAGACATACAGATGGTCAACAGACACATTGAAATGATGCTCAACATCATTCCTCATCAGGGAAATGAAAATCAAAATTCCTACGCCATGTCACCGCACATTTGTCAGAATGGCTAAAACCAATAACAGAAGAAACAACAAGTGTTGGCGAGGATGTGGAAAAAAAGGAACCTCTTGCACTGTTGGTGGTAATGCAAACTGGTGCAGCCACTGTGCAAAACAGTATGGACGTTCCTTTAAAAGTTAAAAATAGAACTACCATGTAATCTAGAAATTTCACTACTGGGTATTTACCCAAAAGATACAAAAACACTAACTCAAAGGGATACATGCACTCTTGTATGTATAAACATACATAATGTTTACAGCAACATTATTTACAACAGCCAAGATATGGAAGCAGCCCAAGTTTCCATGGACTGATGAATGGGTAAAAAAGATGTGATATAAGTACACAATGGGTTATTATTCAGCTATAAAAAAGAATGAGATCTTGCCATTTGCAAGGACATGGATGGAGCTAGAGAGTATAATGCTAAGCAAAATAAGTCAGAGAGAGGCAAATGCCGTATGAGTTCACTCACAGGTGGAATTTAAAAACCAAAGGAACGTGGGAGGGGGGGAGAGAAAGGCAAACCAAGAAACAGGCTCTTAACTCTAGAGAACAAACTGGTGGTTACTAAAGGGGAGGTGAGTGGGGGGCTGGGGGAAATAGGTGATGGGGTTGTAGGACGGCACTTGTCGTGATGATCCCGGGGTGTTGTGCAGAATTGCTGAATCACTGTATTGTACATGTGACACTGTGTCAAGTGTGGAATTAAAAATTTTTTTAAAAAAAGAGCTTCACGATTGTCCCTGCTAATTGTCAACCTGATGCTCAAGCTCATAATTCCAAGTGCAAAGGGTTCTCTGCATTCTAAACACTGAGCCAGCCGTCCAGTGAATCTGTTGTTCCCGCGATCTCAGAGTCGAGAATGTTCAGCATTCTTCCTGTGTTTTCATACAAGCAGACAGAAAAGGTTTGGAACAAAGAAGAACTAGACAGGAGCCCTCTGACACACCACTAGAGATTTCCCGCTATTTCAGCAGTACCGTTGTACTTAAGTTGTTCCACGAGCTTCCAACGCACTTCGCTCTGTGAAAGATGGGAAGGGGGACGCACGCATGGCGATGGACGGACTCTTGTCTAGATGACTCAAGGAAGGGTCTTCAGTCCCGCCTTCCCCGTAAAGGCTAGGAGTTGTGGAGGGCATCAATACCTCATCTCAAGCCACAGAGCCAGGTGGCAAGCAGGGGGCAGTGACTGGGATACAGGCTCGCGTAATGCCCAAAGCCCACGCTCCGAGTCCTGCATTGTCACTTGCTCACTGACACATCAAGAGAAGATTCAACACATGGGAAGCCGGTATTCCACTCCAGGCTTTCCTTCATCTCTGTGCTAACATGGAAAATCAGCATTATTAGACAGTCAATCAATCTTTCTATTCATCACCGCGACCCTCTCTCAACACTCACCAACTACTGCTCTAATCGCCCCACAGTTTGCAGACGTCATGACTCATCCCAGCTGGCAGCTGCCCTGAAAACAGGCACGACACCCATTCACATCCAGCCGCCCACCACCCTTCCAATTTCTGGGCACACATAGATCACCCCTCCTCCAAACACGTACATCTGCAATGTTTAATAAACACGTTCAGATACGCTAAACATTTCATATCCATCTTTTAAACATTTCCTATCTTCCTCCTCATAAAAATGTGCATGATTAAAATGGCACTTTCTCCAACTACACATCGTACATCCGTAGTACATCCGTAGTTTGAGAGCTTTTGAGTTTCAAGGATAAAATAAAATTTCAGAAAATAAAACAAAATGAAATGACAGACCTGCGAATGGAAATGTGGAAGTAACATCATCGCATCACCAGCTTTGATTTTTACCAAAGACATATTTAAGCTCTCCCTCATTTTACACCAATAGAGGAGAAAATGCGCCATCCTAGAGTGAAACTGAATTCTTAAAACAAGATAACTCTTTTTTTTTTTAAGATTTTATTTATTTGACAAAGAGATCACAAGTAGGCAGAGAGGCAGGCAGGGGGATGGGGGGAGCAGGCTCCCCGCTGAGCAGAGAGCCCGATGCGGGGCTCGATCCCAGGACCCTGAGATCATGACCTGAGCCGAAGGCAGAGGCTTAACCCGCTGAGCCACAAAACAAGATAACTTTTTAAACTGAATAAACATATTATATAATAATTTCTTCATAGCCCTCTATTTATTTATTTCTTTTATGACTCACTGGTGATTTAGATAACGCCTCTTTATCCTCCCCTGCAACATTGTTTAAAGCGGGGCCTGGCATCTGGCTGGCTCGCCCTTCATTCAGATGGAGAAACCACCATAAATGGTGAATCCACACGAGGGGAAGCTACAGTGACCATATGCCCCAGGAGTGTGGGCTGCTAGGACATGGGATTTTGAGCGCTAACAACAGAAACATCCTAGAATAAACTGGGACGAGCTGGTCACTGGGGGCAACTGGAATCAAGGGAAGGCATCAATTCAAACAGGTCTTGGCATTCTCTGACCAGAGCTGCCCATCCCATCCTGCAACCCTCGGTGCTACCAGGAGCTCAACAAGGGCAGTGCCAACCGAGACAGGGCAATCTCTAAATCCCTATCTGTGAAATGCCGGAGAAGCAACCAGGAGTATCACCGGTATTCAAAAGAAGCTCTGAGCGGTATGCCGTCTCCTGATATCGACTCCAGGGTTTCCATAAAACAACGGAGAATGTACATCAAAACCTTCTGAAAGTACAAAATGTTCATGTTACACTATCTTCTACGCTTTTCTTTTCTGGAAATACATCTCCACAGACCCTCCATGCCAATTTCAGTATATGTTCTGACTACAACTATCCCTCCTCTCTCCGGATGCCTCTGGGGAATGTTTCGGTAATGGAGAGTACTGTATCCAAACAGTCTTTACAATTTAAAAGTAAAAGCCACCCATCTGCTGCTTATGAGAGTGCCAACTGCACAGGACTGGACTGATAGAGATGCACTCCGTGATGCTAATGTTGTGCACAAAGGAGGAATAGAAAGCATGTGTCAGAAATCTGAACATGATTGATGCCTGCCACCTCATCAAGACTGTCTCTCCCACTTAATTTCACTTGATGATTTCAGATTACACACAGAACGGGCGGCAGGTGCTTGAGATTGCCTAACCAGCAAAACACTTGTTTTCAGCGACGGTGAAGCAGATGAATGTCTGCCTCTGAATACGTCCCAGAAATTCACTAGACCTTGATGTGACCTAAGGAAGACTCGGGTGGGGGCGCCTGGGTGGCTCAGTCGGATAAGTGCATAATTCTCGGTTCCGTTTCAGCTCACGATCTCATGGGTAGTGGGGTCAAGCCCCAAGTAGGGCTCTGCACTCAGCGGGGAATCTGCTTGAAAAGTTTCTCTTTGCCCCTCCCCCACTTCTCTCTGTCTAGAATTTTAAAAATCTTAAAAAAAAAAAAAAAGACTCGGGTACTGGGTCGCATTCCTAGACATACAAAAACCCTAACTGTAGGGTATGGCTCAAGCCACTTTCAAAGGCACTGGTGGGTCCATGAGATGCTAAAATTCGAGGACCACTGCTCTGGTCATTGCTAAGGCATTGGATTGTTTTAATCAGTGATAGAAGAATTTATCTACACTTAAAAAGGATATCACTTGGTTTTCTCACTCTCTGGTTGTGAATGCTAAAGAGTTAGGTCAGAGGTTTGTAATCAGAAGAGCAACACTTGACTTATATGATTATTTCCAAAGCACACAACACTTTTCAAGCATTACTCTTATAAATCGTGTGAGTACAAATATTTAATTAGCAAATTCTTATCTCTAAAAAGAAACCACAGATGTTGACTTGAAAATAGCCTCTTTCAGCCGCAAGGTGGTAAACTCAACCTGGCAAACCATTTAGTATGAACTAACTACTTAGGCAAGAGCTTTTCAACAATCAACCAAATATTTCTCTTACAAACACCGCTGAATATACCGGTTGGGAAGAGTTACCTGATCTCCCCACGTCTACCCAGGGTATTTGAAACTGTGTTAATGTTTGCATAAATATTTAAAGTGTTTTACCTTCAACACAACAGGTGCTAAACACTTCATCATCTTTTCTCAGAGTTCAACACATTTGGCTCTATTCCTTAGACAGATTAACTTACTTATAAGAATGTGATCTTAATGCTGCTACATTAGCATGGAATGGGTAATCCAAGTTATTTTTGGACTTAATTGACATCAAGTAAATTGCGAGGGATTTGAGAAGAAGAGAGCAAGGGCGGGCGGCTCCACAGCTTCCGTCCAGCACCTCCAGGGAGCAGCATTTCCTGCCGAGCCTCCGGCCCACTGGCAGCTGTGGTACCAGCAGGTCCTGATCCATCATCATCACTGCCCGGCCCCACACCGGCTGCTGGGACACATGGGTCTACGAACAACCAGCTAATACCTTACCATCCGCATAAGCGTTTACACACAGGAACCGAGAGGAAATCAGGGAAAATGAACACAATCAATAGAAAATTAGATGAAAGAAATTTAAGTTCAAGGGCATGGGATTACAGACTGTTTTAATAAATTGTGGCTGTATTAACTTTTAGGACAAACATAGCACCCCTCTCTCTCTCTCTCTTTTAGTGAAAACCTTTCAATTTAACAGTGGAGTGGCTTTTCAAAGCAAGTACGTTGAAAAACAACCACGAAGTTCCTCCAGTCTTGAAACTATAGTGTTTTGAATTATAAAAATATGTTTCTGCTTTGGGGCACCTGGGTGGCCTAGTCGGTTAAGTATCCAACTCTTGATTTCACCTCAGGTCATGAGTTCAGCGTCCTAGGATAGAACCCTGGGTCAGGCTCTGCACTGGGCACGAAGCTTGTTTAAGATTCTCCCTCTCCCTCTCCCTCGATCCCTTCCCACCTCTCTCTCTCCCTCTTTCTCAAAAAAAAAAAAAAGAAAAGAAAGAAAGGAGTTTATGCATAATTGACTACTGACTGAGAAGTCTGACACTATCAGCAGTTGAAATTTTATAATACACATCACACCACTTTTTTTTTATTCATTTATTTGTCAGAGAGAGAGAAAGAGAGCACAAGCAGGGGGAGTAGCAGGCAGAAGGAGGAGTAAGCTCTCCACTGACCTGGGACACCCCCAACAAGGGACTCCATCCCAGAAGACTGAGATCATGACCTGAGCCGAAGGCAGACACTTAAGTGACTGAGCCACCCAGGCGTCCCCACATCACACCACTTCTAATAACAAAATATTGCCACACAAAAAATGCATTATATCACATAATACATTTATATTTCATTATAACGTACTACAATGCATTTTTAAGCTTGTTTAAGGCCTGGAGAAAATTAACCTAAAAATCAATTTTTGTATGAATTTTGAATATGCCAAAGGGATGAAGATGTACATGTTATAAATAACAGTGAATGGGGGCAATGATCTGGACAAAAGGAAAATGAGAATTCGTGCCTGATTTCTAGGTTCTTACAATCTTCTTGGAGAGACAAATGTGCATATACAAAAACAACAGGAGAAAATCGGCTAATAGGGAAATCTCAAAAGAATGAATCCATGATTTCCGTAGTTCTGTAATATTTCATGTGAACCACAAAAGTCAGAAGAGCTCACTGATTCTGTATTTTTTATTCAAATTACTCATACTTCCTCTATTTCAAATAATTTGGATAAAATAGACTAATAGGGTTCTGTCTTGATGAGTATTTATGCAACCTTATTCTAATGTTTAAATTGTTGTTCTGAAAAGTGGTCGGAACAATTTGACTCTTCAAAGGTTTGTGAAGAGGGGCACCTGGGTGGCTCAGTGGGTTAAGCGTCTACCTTTGGCTCGGGTCATGATCTCAGGGTCCTGGGATTGAGTCCCACATCGGGCTCCTTGCTAAAGCAGAGGCTTGCTTCTCACTCTGCCTGCCCTCCCCATGCTGTGTTTGCTCACACTCTGTCTCTGACAAATAAATACATTTTTTAAATCTTAAAAAAAAATAAATGAAAGTTTGTGAACAAAACCATACAGTCAAACCAAAACGAAATTCTTCCAGATTAGGATTTCCCAGTAGAAATTAGCAGGTATCTCGGAGTGTCATCTCTGAACATATTTGTACAATTTATATAGTTCTGTGGTACGAAACCATTCCTAATGTCATTTCTACCATTCAAAGTCAAATGGTTTTCTAAATCTAGGTAGTAATTGAACTAACATTGTGGAAGAATTGTTTGTTCTTTTGGCTGTTTATTTTTTGTTTTTATTTTTTTAATGAAATACTTCTTCGAAACCTGACTAATCTGTATGCTCGTTCAACAAATCTTATGTAACTATGTATATGTAAATAAATCCTTTTTTGTGAGTAACTACTTTAATCATGTTCAGTTCTGTGTCAGTCCCTATGGTAGAAAGTAGCAAAGGTGGGCAAGAATTGTCAAATATTCAAATGATTCAAATGTTTCTATCATGTATTAATGCTCATCTGAAGATGGTCAAAGTTTTCCTTGAGCTTTCCACTCTAATATAATCCCAATATAATTTTCCACCATTCAGTAAAAATGCTGATAATACTTAAAAACAAAACAAAGAGAAAACCCTGGAGTTTGAACATGACTCTGAACATGGTATTGGCCTGCACATTAGCTCAGGCACAGGTACGCATTTCACATTCGGCGTGCATATCTCAAGTCTGCTCCATAATATAATGAGGGGCCTTTATTTGCTCATCTTAGAGCTAAAGAGGATTGTTCTTCAGTAAGTGAGGTAACTTGCTAAAGCTTAACCGGCTAGTCAGTGGTGGACTTAGGTGGACATTAATTAAATAATTGGCTCAACAAACAATTAAGCGTTCACTCCGTGCCAGGCATGTTGCTAGGGAGAGAAGCAGCATTCACTCACGTGCTCAGTGACCCTGGGGGCAGATTCAAACCATTGCTTCTCAAGCCACTGTCTGGCATCATTTGTTGCATGACACAACACAGAAATGAGATCAACAGCAGTTGTCATATCCAATAATAGCAATAACTTTTTAAATTTACTAATGGTCATTTTTGGCTTCTGATCCTCAAAAAATATATATCTACCTGTTAATTACAGAAATTGTTGCTTTAGTTTTAGTTTCCAAGCAAACATAAAATTATTGGGATAAAAAACAGTTCACTTTTTCATTTCATCAAATGTTATTCTTAGGTTTCTCCCTGTTCGGTGTTACAGTATACGGCACCAGAGAAGCAGATTTTGGTGAGTAACTGGACCTAAATCACCATTACCAGGAAGGTGGACTAGAGAGCTGTCATGAAGCCATCTTTTAAGACAAAGGGCAATCATAATTCACCCACATTATAAAAGTGTTTTAAAATAAGTTATCCAGGGGTGCCTGGGTGGCTCCGAGTGGGTTAAAGCCTCTGCTTTCGGCTCTGGTGGTGATCCCAGAGTCCTGGGATGGAGCCCCACATCAGGCTCTCTGCTCCGCAGGGAGCCTGCTTCCTCCTCTCTCTGCCTGCCTCTCTGCCTACTTGTGATCTTTGTCGAATAAATAAATAAAATCTTTAAAAAAAATAAAATAAGTTATCCAAAGAAAAAAAAAAAAAGTTATCCATGAGAGCTAAGATTTACAATATTAACAACTAATGGGAAAAGCTGAGCATGGAGAAGTAGAGACAGAATTTGTTTTACCAAAATAATAGGAAAACCTTTTACAAAGCGTCTATAGTCTTAAACAAATATTTCTCTTCAGTTGAAATGTCTGCTCTTATCTGTTGCTACATGTTCTTCTTTCTAATAAGTATGTTTCCTTCCTGACATTTGCCTGAAAAAGACTCAATAAATTAGCAGTTTGAATACTATAGGAACAAGCCTGCTAAACTTAAAGACAAGAGATTAACTTTTTTTTTTTTTATGGTAAAATGTGAATCACTCTTTATGCAGCCTAGGTTCTAGGTGGGCTTCAAATTTTCCTTTTCTCTCCAGCTCTGCTCTTTGACTTTGAGGAGCCATGACTGGACCCACAGAATAAAGGCATAGCAGTCATGCACGGTTCTTCCTTGGGTACCATAGCAAAAGCCCCCTCTCATAGCCTCTTACAGGAGCAGTAGAGTTGCACTGTTATCCCGGGTTCCCAAATACAAAAAAGAAAAAAAAAGTAGGAAGCATACTGACAGAGAACCTAGTGGCATTACTGGTGGACCAGGTAATGTATGTATATTTAAATCTGAGACTAGGTGAGGTTTTTAAAGGCTCCTTCATTTGACCAATCAGCATATAGTGTTTTGTGAACATGAATTTATTAGTAAGTATAAGGCATGAATTATTTGTGTGCATTCATTTTCATGGAAGCTGTGTGTGTGTGTGTGTGTGTGTGTGTGTGTGTGTAAGACAGACATTATCAAGGGAGAATAGTAATATTATCAGACATATGCAAAATTTAGATTGTTGACATCTTAGGAAGCCTAAGTAATCCCCAGAGCAGCTGCAAGGCTAATATAAAGCTTCTGCTGTTAAAACCAATGTATCCAAATCTGTTATTTATGAAATATGTCCACAGAGAACTATTGTGGCAATGTCACTCATAAACAATACAAGAAGAGGAAGGCTCTATACTCAAACTATTAAAAACCTGGTCTTATGGTCACTCACGCTTCTGGCACCTTTACAGCATTATGACTCAGAACTGTGCCGAAGCGAATTTCCGTGCCAGTTCAGCCATCTGCTGCTGTCTCACAAATGGAATAACAGTCTAAAAGGAAAGTTTGTTTTGAGGTGCCATTCCCATATGCATACAATCCACAAACTGCCGTGTATAACTGTGGTATAGCATTACACCAAGCAAGACTTCATGTTTTTGGAAGAGAATATTGCATAGCATTTTCTTGAAATGCTTCCAATATTAGCTACGTGTCACATTTGCATTGAACCATATGGTCTTCAATGTGCAATCTCAAATCATCTACAGAGACTTTGCAATCAGAGGTTCCCTGTGTTACCTTCCTTTTATGAGTCAATTTTCACTTAGCGAACTATCACACTGGTGATTTGGAGACATTATCTTAATTCCTAATGTAAATTTATTTTCAACAGATGTGGTTCTGTGAATAATATAAAGTTAATGACGTCTTATTAGTTATTAGCTGAAATCATGCCAAGGGGTGGTAGGTTTTAGATACTAGAGCAGAGGAACAGAACCAAGCACGTCATCCACCCCTGTCCTCCACCCCTGGGTGAGGGGAGGTCATGGCTCTTGAACATGCATGTTGAGAGTCAGGAGGAAAGTGACCTCTCTTTGGCTACCCCCACACCCCAAAGCTCAGACACATGCCACCCTATCTTTGAAGCAGCCTTGCTCCTAAGAAAACTAGTTCTGAGGACGGCAGGGTGAAGGAAAGTATCTAAGACAATGTCCCAGAGCATTTTGTTTCTTCTGTTCCTCTATAACAGATGAAGCTTCCGGGAACTCAAGGACAGTGAGTTCACACACAAGTACAAGCAAGGGAGTTTGGATTGGTTTTTGTTTGAGCAGTTGTTTAAACAAGACAGAGATAGAAGAAAAGGATTTCACAGGACTTTAACAAAATGTATCCATGCTCATCTTCCCTTACAAGTATCTCAAGTAGACTGTTCTGCTAAAATTTTAAACAAACACAAAATGGACACAGGAAGGTAAATAATTTCCCTAGGACAAAACTGCAGTTCCACTGGGGACCAAGGGAGCAGATCGGAAACATCACTCAGTACCACTCTTACACCCGAGTTCAGTGAAATGATCCCAGGCTGCAGGGCCTTCCACTCCAGACTCAGAGAGGTGCAGGCCAAGCCCATCATGACTCAGAACACAACAAAATTCCCCCTCACGTATAGGTTCCTTCTTCTTCTTACCTGCTACTGAGAAAACAGATAAATCACTGCCTTTCCTTTCTAGCAGCCAAACTGGTCATTTCCAGGACCATAGCGGATGTTGGCTACACAAACAAAAAGCTGCCTAGGTAGAAGATTGAACTTCAAAGAAAAAAAAAAAAAAAAGAAAAGAAAACCACAATGTACTGGCAGTGGGAGAAAACAAACTGATTATACCAACAAGTATGTGTCCCTTCCAAGTAATGAGATAATGAGTCAACTTGCTGATTGCACATTGTGGCTACTGAATGCATTCTGGGATGGTTAAGAAAAGGACTGATTGCTCATAATTGAAGGTATATCACTCCATTTACTGAGGGCTCATTTAACCTCTAGCAATAAAGTTTTGTCAAGTTATTTGCAGAGGTCTTATAAATCTTTTGTTGCATATAAAGGCTCAATATATTTTGATGCATGCAATTATAAATGGTAACTGAGAAAAAACACATTTTCTAACTATCTGTTGCTAGCAAATAGTAATGCAATTGACTTCTGCATGTTGAATTTTTATACAAAAAAGCTACAAATCCTCTAATGAATTTGTTTGACATAATCGTATATTGTTTTGGGCTTTCAACATACGTAGTCATGTCAGCCATGAACAGAAGATGTCTGTGTCTCATTCTATCCAACCATGATAATTTTTGTTCAAGCCTAACTATACTTTATTATGCAGTTTATATTAGATGTAATGGTGATTTTTCTCAGTCTTAAAGGATAACTTTGAGTATTTTGTCATATTTGCTACATGTTTTTAATAGATCCTTTTTATTACATTAAAAAAATCTCTTTAATTCATAGATAGGTAAGTTCTTAAGCATGAAGGCGTTTTAATCTTGTTAAATAGTTATTCATCATCTATGAGATCATATAATTGTATTCTTCTGTTAATACGATGAATTACATTATTGATGAAGTCCTGTTAATCCAAACACGCATATCTGGAATTATGATTGAGTCATGATTGAGTCTCGGTAAGACTGACCCATAATTCTCCTTTCTTTACTAACCTTATTAATTTGAGTAATTAAGGTATTCAAAATGCCAGTTGGAGAATGATGTCTCTTTTCAATATTGAGCAAAAATGTATTCTTTAGAGGAAATATTTAGTTAGGAATTAGTTCCTTGAATATTTGGTAGAACTCACTAAAACTAGCCTATAACACTATCTAGGCCTGACATTTCTTAATGGGAATATTTCTAAATAGAGATTTAATTCCTTTATTAGAGTATCCAAAATTTATCAGATTGGTCTTGATAAGTTATTTTTCCTTAATAATGATCCTTTCATACAGATTTGCAGATTTACTAACTGAAATTGGTTATATACCCACTGGCATCATTTTGATCCCTGAATTAACTCAGCTATATATACTTTTCTATTCCTGATATCATTTGTTTGTGACTTGACTACTCTGCTCTGAATCAACCTTGTAAGGCATTTATCAGTTTCCTTTCTGTTAAAAATCCAATCACTAGCATTCCTTCTCATCCTTGTTTTACCTTTGTTTCCTTCAGAAATCTCTGACTTTTATCTTTATTTTCTTATTTTATTGTATTTATTCTGTTGTTTTCTTCTGATATCTTATGTTGGATGCTTAGCTAATTTTTCAGCCTCTGTTCTTTTTTTTTTTTAAGATTTTATTTATTTATTTGATAGACAGAATCACAAGTAGGCAGAGAGGCAGGCAGAGAGAGAGGAGGAAGCAGGCTCCCCGCTGAGCAAAGAGCCCGATGCGGGGCTCGAGCTGAGCAGAGAGCCCGATGCGGGGCTCGATCCCAGAACTCTGGGATCATGACCTGAGCTGAAGGCAGAGGCTTTAACCCACTGAGCCACCCAGGCGCCCCAGCCTCTGTTCCTTTTCTAATTAAAAACCTTAAGGCTATAAATTTTCTACAAAGAGCCATTATAGCCAAACACACCTGGGAGTTTTAATGTGTAGGACTTTTTTTCTTTCTATTATTGTTTTATTCTTAATACCTTCTGGCTTTCTTTGTGGTTTCTTCTTTGACACAGTAGTTATTTAAAAGTTTCTAAGCATCCAAACACGGGTTGCCTAGTTATCACATTATCAAGTACAATAGTGACTGTCATAGAAATTAATATTTCAGTCTTTGTCTCATATGGTCTCTGTTGCATATCCGTTTTCTTATTTTTTATAAACCTTTAAAAATATAAAAATCATTTGTAGATACAAGGCCTTACAAAAATACAGCTGGATTTGTCTATAGGCTGTCATTTGCTCCACAAATAATACATAAAATATAAAAACAATAGAGAAAAATCACTGAAATAAAAAGCTAATTCTTTGAGATCAATAAAACAGATAAACATCTCCAGAGAGAAGACATAAATTATAGTATCAGAGATGACAGAAGTGACATCACTATAGACCTGCAGATATTAAAATGATAATAAAGAAATATTATGGTCAGTTTTATGCCAGTAAATTTGACAACTTGTATGAAATGGGCAAATTCCTTTAAAGATGGTCTACTAAAGCTCAGTCAAGAAGAAAGAAATAACTTATGTGGATCTATTACAATTTACTGAAGAAACTGAATTTGTAGTTAAAACCTTCAAGTGAATTCTACTAAACATTTAGAGAAAAAATATTAACGATTCTCTACAAACTGCTCTAGAAAATTGAAAAGGAGTGACTACTTCCCAACTTACTCAGTGAAGCCGGCATTGCTATAGTACTAAAACCAGATAAAAACATTACAGAAAACTACAGACTAATACACATTTTAACCACAAATACAATAATAACAAAATATTAGCAAATGTTCAGAAATTAGAAATAAAACAGTTTAAAAATTTAACTGTATATATAGTTATATATAGTTAGGATAATTTGACCAATTAGAGTTTATCCTAGAAATACAGGTCTGATTTTACATTAAAAAAAAAAAATCACACACTGTAGTAACCATATTAACAAACTAAAAAGAAATAAAAGCCAAATTAAATTAATAGACATTAAAAAAGCATTTGACAAATATCTAATATCAACTTCTGATAAAAAGCTCTCAGCAAACTAGAAAGAGGAACTCCCTCAACCTCATAAAAGCATCTGCGAAAGACCCACAGCTAACACCATCCTTAATGGTAAAAGACGGAAGGCTTTTTCCTCACCAAAAACAGAAACACTGTGAAGATGTCAACTCCTAACACTTCCATGCAACGCCATATTGAAGGCTGTAGCCAATGCAAACAATCAAAATAAAGAAGTAAGACACCCAGATTGGAAAGGGAAAATAAAAACCATATTTATTCAAAGACTACATGATTGTCTGTGTACAAAAATCCTATAGAATCTACAGTAGAAGTAGTGAGTTTAGCCAAGTTGAAAGATACAAGCACAATATACAAAATTAATTCTTTTGATATACTATCAACAAACAGCTGGAGATTGAAAATTTAAAAATACTATTTACTGCATCAGTATAAATATGAAATACTTGAAATAAATGTGAGAAAAGGTAGGAAAGACAGGTACATTGAAACAAAAAAAAAATTGCTGAGAGAAAATAAAGAGAGAGGGAGATTGTGTTTATGGATTAGGAGACTCCATATTGTTCAATGCCGATTCTTTCCAAGCAGATCTATAGATTCGTGAAATCCTCATCTAAATCACAGCAGGGCCCACGGACTGGTGGATTTTAGAGACTCACAACGTGAGTCTGAAATTCATATGGTGATACCAATGACCTAGAGTATTTAAAACAAAGTTAGAAAACTCACACCACCTGATTTCAAGAGTAATCAAGCTACAGCAATAAAACAAGTGTGTTATTAGGGTAAAAGGAGACAAACCACTTAATTAGTTTAGTAGAACCAAAGAGTCTAGGAACAGACATAAGCCTGGGTCACTAACTGGTCTTGACAAGGAAGCAGAGGCAGCTCAGTGGAGAACAGACAGGTTTATTGTTTTGCTTTATTTTGCAAGATATCATGCTGAAGCAACTGGAAATCCATCTGTTAAAAAAAGAACGATGATTCTGATCTCATACCATATACAAAAATCGACACACAACTGATCACAGTCCTAAATGTAAAAGTTAAAACTATATAATTTCTGAAGGAAACCAGAAGAATATCTTTATGACTTCAGATTAAGAAAAGATTCTCTAGCTACGGTCTCAAAAGCATGACCATAAAATATACACAAATAAATTAGTTACATCACTTTTTAAAAAATTTCTGCTTAGTGAATGATACTATTAATGTAATGGCAAATTAAAAACATGGGCAAACATTTGCACAGCATGTATCTGATAAATGGTTTGAGTTCAAAATATATGAAGTACACTCAAAACTCAAAAGTAAGAAAGAAAAACAATAAAAAGTAGGAAAAGATTTGATCAGACACTGCATCAAAAAATATGTGGATAGCAAGTAAGTACATGAGAAGATGGTTAATAGCATTATCTATTAGGGAAATGCAAATTAAATATCACAGTAAGATACCACTAGACACTGACTGGAATGGTTAAAATTAAAAAGTTGACCATGTCAAGTGCTAACAAAAAGGTAGAACAATTGAACTCTTCTATTTTTCTGTGACGTACTTTTCTATTTTTTTCTGTGATGTTAAAACCACCTTAGAAACTAATTTCACAGTTTCTTTAAATTTTAAACATATGCTTAATCATATAAGATCATTTCACAACTAGATATTTATACAAGAGGGAAAAAATTACTACACAAAGATTTCTGTGTGGATATCTGCAGCAGCTTTACGTATATTGGTCAAAACCCGTAAACAACCCAAATGTCCACCAACAGGAGAATGAATAAACCAAGTGTGGCATATTCATGCCCAGGAACACATCTAAGCAATAAAAAGGAAGAAACCAGTAATGGACACTACAACATGGATGCACGCTGAAATGACTAAGGTGGATGAAAGAATTCAATCAAAAAGTATATACTGTATGGCTCCACAGATATTATATTCCAGAAAATGCAATGTAATCTATACTTCCAGAAAGCAAGCCAGTGTTCTGGCATAACTGCAGAGTGTGGAGGTAGGAGAGCTGAGGAGGGGGGTTATGTATAAAGGCGCTGAGGAAATTTGGGGGGTGATGGATATGTTCATTATCTAGAATGTGGCGATGGTTTATTTTATGCAAATTGTACCAAAATAAAGCTGTTAAAAATGACATTTCTGTGGGATTTTTTCTTCTCCTTCTCCTCCTCACCCTTTCCCTTTCCCTAGTCATGATTATTGCAAGGCAGTAAAATCCACCAGAACTAAGTCAAGTAACACCTAAGCTATGACAAGGCCAAGGGTAATAAATTGCTCATGGTTTCTATATTCTTATAATGTCGCACATAAAGTTAATTTTTATTAAACCAACTCCATTTTGCCATTGTCTCCATGGTCTCTGTGGTGGGAGACTGCTTACATTTCATTTTTGTTCTTGCAACATAAAATGACTGCAGCAAACACAAGCCACTGGAACGCTTCGTTGGCTACAACACCACTGTCAAAGCCAGTCCGACATGGACTGACTCATGGAGCACCTACAACCATGTCTTTCTACACAATAAATTGTGGTGTCGTGACGTCCATGGCTGGCCCAGGGTTTTCTTTCAAATGTAGTTGCTAAAAATGCAGCAAGAACATGCCAAAGACCACAGAGCGTCATTGGGATCACACGGGTGACTGGACACTGAGAAAGAATTAGCAAAAGTATCTTTGGTGTGATTTTTCAGGTCTAGCGAAAGCTTCACTGATTACTAAATTTGCTAAATTCTTTCCTGCAGGGGAAGAATGAGAAAATCAAGGCATTTTTCCTGCCACCTTTCAGCTGCACTTAACATCAAATGACAAAGCTAGATCCCCAAACTACCCTGAGTCATCTCCAGCACCACTGGAGTGCTACTTCTTATAACACAACCCACTGCAGGGGACAAAAATGAAAGGGAGGTGGCAGCAAGGGACATGGGGAGCTCAGCCATCATGACAGCATGATTCAAAAGTATTTGAGGCTTGGACTTGACAAACAGTGGTATCATTAGTTCTTCCCAAAGCACAACTCCCAGGAACTCTGCAGGGTGGAGCTATCTGAAAGAGCCCAGAAGCCAGGTTAACCTGGCAGGTGGCACTGAGAACCACAGCCACTCTCCAGAAGCAAAGGTAGGCAGTGGACAGAAAGCCAAGGCAGATCGCCAGACGTCGCCACAGCGAACAAGGTGGATCTACTCTTTCGCTTCTATCTGTGACAGAAAGGCCTCTTCTTCAAGCTTTCCTGACCCCTCTATCTTTTGTAGGCTGCAAAAGACCTAATGACCTCTCTTGCTCCAAACTGCTATTTTAGGAAAAGTGGTCTACACAGTAAAAAGCCCAGTCGGGTCAGTGTCAGTTTGGCTCTTGGTACCATCTTGATCCATGGAAAAGTATGTTTGGGAGGAGAGAGATTTCTAGTTACGGTTACAGGTGGGAAACAATATTGTCAGCATGAAGGACGTGGCTAAATAGTGAAAGTGGGATAAAACACAATAGTCATATCACTATAAAAAACCATTTTCATCTCATGAATGCCTAATTGTGTTCTTTTCCTATGCTCTTCTAAAATTAGTACTTGCTTAGTAATAGAAACATCAAGAAAGGACACAGGGGGTATTATAGTTCTAGCAATTAAAAGCTGCCCTCCTCAAACACAGGTTTGATTTCAGGTCTTGAAAGTATATACTTTTTTCCAAGTCTAAATGTCACCATAATGGCACAATTTAAACTTCAAGTAGATAAGATAAATAGATGAAAACTGAACACAGCATGCTTCATTTAAAACTAAAATGTTTTCTTTTTTTCCTAAGAAAAGAACAAAATTAAACTTGCTCCATAGTTTAAAATGCTCTATTTTATTTTTCATATTTTTAGTTCTTTGTTGGGTGAGAAGTTTTTCACATACTAATGCCCATTGCACGTGTCCTTTAAAGCCTTTACCAAGGGGTAGTGCTGGGCCAACACCACCACACCACCAATGTTGCAGTTTCGAATATCTTTCCAGAATGTTTATTTTTTCACTTGCCTTACTAAAAGTCATCCAGCATTATTCTTCCTATTCCTATAGGTTCTCAAAAGATTGTCACAATCTGATTCAATCAGTTTGATGCTTCACTATACAAAATGCTTAGAATTATTTGCAGATTTAAAAATTTTGTGTCTCCTTACTTTTGAAAAATGGTAATTGAAACTTTTTTTTTAAAAAAGCATTTCTTGCTAGGAGCTTTGAAGTGCTATAAAATTATATTTGTCTGTTTGTTACAGGATCTGTTTACTTACTTACCTACTTACTTTATTTATTTATTTAGGTTTCTTAACCTTTAAACCAACACCTGTTCATGATAAAAATACAGTTCATTATTTTGAAATGATTTCAGCATATACTACTAAAGATCATTAAAATTCCTTTTTTAAAAAGATTTTATTTATTTATCTGGCAGAGAGAGTATAAGCAGGCAGAGTGGCAGGCAGAGGGAGAAGCAGGCTCCCCACTGAGCAGGGAGCCCCATGTGGGGCTCCATCCCTGGACCTTCGGATCATGACTTGAGCCAAAGGCAAATACTTCACCGACTGAGCTACCCAAGTGCCCCAAGATCATTAAAATTCTTAGGTAGACATTACTTGGTTCTTCTCAAAATCTACAGAGTAAACTTATTCTAAAGCAGCCCCTATCCCTTCATCTCCCTACCTTATACTATTGGACTTTATTTTCATCAATATTGACTTTCAGAAACTGTGTCATTCATGCTTTTGTGTACTTTTTTCTATCTAAATCATCCATCTTTACTTCCCTACACCATGCGCCCCATTCGAACACAGACTTAGGGAAAGGTCCATTAAAGAGGATTAGCACCAGGCAAAAATAAATTAATAAATATTGCTAAGTAACTGGCTGAATAAAATACCCAGATTTAGTTGTCAAAGACATTCAGAACATTTGGTACAATTACACTATCTGACTAGCTCTATTACCTTATAGATCTTTCCATGTAAATTCAGACTAGGTGGGATTTTTTTTTTTAAATTTTATTTATTTATTTGACAGGCAGAGATCACAAGAAGACAGAGAGGCAGGCAGAGAGAGAGGAGGAAGCAGACTCCCTGCCGAGCAGAGAGCCCGATGTGGGGCTCGATCCCTGGACCCTGGGATCATGACCTGAGCCGAAGGCAGAGGCTTTAACCCACTGAGCCACCCAGGCGCCCCCAGACCTATTTCATTATCATACTCTTTTCTCAGAACCCATCAATGTCCAACAGAACAAATAAAC
Source organism: Mellivora capensis (assembly GCA_004024625.1). Taxonomy (NCBI): domain Eukaryota; kingdom Metazoa; phylum Chordata; class Mammalia; order Carnivora; family Mustelidae; genus Mellivora; species Mellivora capensis. Next base: position 20,932 of record PISX010027860.1, read on the forward strand.
CACAGAACACACTTTAGAAAGCAATGATATAAGAATCGTTATAAGTGCTTTAAAAATATATCACAGGGGCACCTGGGTGGCTCAGTGGGTTAAGCCTCTGCCTTCAGTTCAGGTCATGATCTCAGGGTCCTGGGATCGAGCCCCGCATCGGGCTCTCTGCTCAGTGGGGAGCCTGCTTTCCCCTCTCTATCTGCCTCTCTGCCTGCTTGTGATCTCTGTTAAATAAATAAAATCTTTAAAAAACAAAACAAAACAAAACAAAATATCACAAAGTGTTATTCTTCAAAATTTTTCCTAAAAAGTCTAATTTCTAGTTTTCCTATGTCATATAATATGTAATAAATTCCCCTATTCTCACTAATTAGCTTCTCACTTATTAAACTATGGCTAGACGTAATGGATAGAGAATGGAACCTGGCATGAGATGGGGGAAATAAAGGTTGATTGCCTCTCTTTGCTCCATTACTTTAAAAAAAAAATTCTCTTTCTAATAGTACAAATTACAGTCAATTTATTTATTTTTTCATTATTTTGATCCACGATGCTCATTTTTTGTCTTTCCAGTAAGGTATTCTTAAACACCTGCTATTCCTGTGAACCCCTTACTTGGAAAATGCTTCACTTACATATATACCCTCTAATATTTGCATTTACTCAGAATCCTTTGTAAGCAAGTGGAAATAAATTAATGGATTTGAAGGAGACAGAATTTTGTCGCAAAGGAATTTCGGCCTTTATGTAGTTGTGTTCGGAAACACAGATGCTATAAAGCATCTTTTGACTCCTTAGAGGCAGATATGTTTCCTTCTTTTCTGAATCCTAAAAATAGCATTTAAAAGAAATTCTTTCTGCTTTTAACAAGTCTGATACGATAAATACCAACTGAGCGAGACAACTCACAGAGCCGGGAAGTCAAAGGAGCACAACAGCCATGAGGCCAAGATGTGGTCCCCAGAAGCTCTTGCCGCATTTCCTTGCTTATGTTCCTGCCTCCTTCCTCTCACCACAGGCTGGGGCTTTAACTAGTGACCTCTGCTTCAAGTTACCAAGATTACTGGGCCTGTAATTCTGGTTTTTCCTGGGTGTGGGATGTGTTGATGGAAAAAAAGAAAAGGAAAAGGAAACTGGCCTCTGGAAGACAATGCAGATAAATGGTGGTTTCTCAAATGAAATTTTTTTTTAATTTTTATTTTTTATAAACAAATTTTTATCCCCAGGGGTACATGTCTGTGAATTGCCAGGTTTACACACTTCACAGCACTAACCATAGCACATACCCTCCCCAATGTCCATTACCCCACCCCCCTTTTCCGACCCCCTCCCCCCAGCAACCCTCAGTTTGTTTTGTGAGATTAAGAGTCACTTATGGTTTGTCTCCCTCCCAATCCCATCTTGTTTCTTTTCTTCTTTTTCTGCCCCCCTAGTCCCCCATGTTGCATCTCCACTTCCTCATATCAGGGATATCATATGATAGTTGTCTTT
>PISX010027861.1:0-22387 GCA_004024625.1 Mellivora capensis
CCTTGATGAACACAGATGCGAAAATTCTCACCAAAATACTAGCCAATAGGATTCAACAGTACATTAAAAGGATTATTCACCACGACCAAGTGGGATTTATTACAGGGCTGCAAGTTTGGTTCAACATCTGCAAATCAATCAATGTGATACAACACATTAATAAAAGAAAGAACAAGAACCACATGATACTCTCAATAGATGCTGAAAAAGCATTTGATAAAGTACAGCATCCCTTCCTTATCAAAACTCTTCAAAGTGTAGGTATAGAGGGCACATACCTCAATATTATCAAAGCCATCTATGAAAAACCCACCACAAATATCATTCTCAATGGAGAAAAACTGAAAGCTTTTTCGCTAAGGTCAGGAACATGGCAGGGATGTCCATTATCACCACTGCTATTCAACATACTAGAAGTCCTAGCCTCAGCAATCAGACAACAAAAAGAAATTAAAGGCATCCAAATCGGCAAAGAAGAACTCAAACTATCACTCTTTGCAGGTGATATGATACTATATGTGGAAAACCCAAAAGACTCCACTCCAAATCAGCTAGCACTTGTACAGGAATTCAGTAAAGTGTCAGGATATAAAATCAATGCACATAAATCAGTTTCATTTCTCTACACCAACAACAAGACAGAAGAAAGAGAAATTAAGGAGTCAATCCCATTTACAATTGCACCCAAAACTATAAGATACCTAGGAATAAACCTAACCAAAGAGGCTAAAAATCTATACTCAGAAAACTATAAAGTACTCATGAAAAAAATTGAGGAAGACAGAAAGAAATGGAAAAATATTCCATGCTCCTGGATTGGAAGAACAAATATTGTGAAAATGTCTATGTTACCTAAAGCAATCTACACGTTTAATGCAATCCCTATCAAAATCCCACTCATTTTTTAAAAAGAAATGGAACAAATAATCCTAAAATTTATATGGAACCAGAAAAGAACCAGAAATAGCCAAAGGAATATTGAAGAAGAAAGCCAAAGTTGGTGGCATCACGATTCTGGACTTCAAGCTCTATTCCAAAGCTGTCATCATCCAGACAGTATGGTACTGGCACAAAAACAGACACATGGATCAATGGAACAGAATAGAGAGCCCAGAAATAGACCCTCAACTCTGTGGTCCACTAATCTTTGATAAAGCAGGAAAGAATGTCCAATGGAAAAAAGACAGCCTCTTCAATAAATGGTGTCGGGAATATTGGACAGCCACTTGCAGAAAAATGAAATTGGACCATTTCCTTACACCACACACGAAAATAGATTCAAAATGGATGAAGGACCTCAATGTGAGAAAGGAATCCATCAAAATCCTTGAGGAGAACACAGGCAGCAACTTCTTCAACCTCAGCCGCAGCAACATCTTCCTAGGAATATCACCAAAGGCAAGGGAAGCAAGGGCAAAATGAACTATTGGGATTTCATCAAGATCAAAAGCTTTTGCACAGCAAAGGAAACAGTTAACAAAACCAAAAGACAACTGACAGAATGGGAGAAGATATTTGCAAACGTCATATCAGATAAAGGGCTAGTGTCCAAAATCTATAAAGAACTTATCAAACTCAACACCCAAAGAACAAATAACCCAATCAAGAAATGGACAGAGGACATGAACAGGCATTTCTGCAAAGAAGACACCCAGATGGCCAACAGACACATGAAAAAGTGCTCCACATCACTCGGCATCAGGGAAATACAAATCAAAACCACAATGAGATACCACCTCACACCAGTCAGAACGGCTAAAATTAACAAGTCCCGAAATGACAGATGCTGGCGAGAATGCGGAGAAAGGGGAACCCTCCTACACTGTTGCCGGGAATGCAAGCTGGTGCAACTGCTCTGGAAAACAGCATGGAGATTCCTCAAAAAGTTGAAAATAGAACTACCCTATGACCCAGCAATTGCACTACTGGGTATTTACCCTAAAGATACAAATGTAGTGATCCGAAGGGGCACGTGCACCTGAATGTTTACAGCAGCAATGTCTACAATAGCCAAACTATGGAAAGAACCTAGACGTCCATCAACAGATGAATGGATAAAGAAGAAGTGGTATATATACACAATGGAATACTATGCAGCCATCAAAAGAAATGAAATTTTGCCATTTGCAAAGACATGGATGGAACTAGAGGGTGTCATGCTTAGTGAAATAAGTCAATCGGAGAAAGACAACTATCCTATGATCTCCCTGATATGAGGAAGTGGAGATGCAACATGGGGGATTGGGGGGGTAGGAAAAGAAGAAAAGAAACAAGATGGGATCGGGAGGGAGACAAACCATAAGTGACTCTTTATCTTACAAAACAAACTGAGGGGTACTGGGGGTCGGGGGGTCAGGAAAGGGGAGTGGGGTAATGGACATTGGGGAGGGTATGTGCTATGGTTATTGCTGTGAAGTGTGTAAACCTGGCGATTCACAGACATGTACCCCTGGGGATAAAAATACTTTATATGTTTATTAAAAAAAAAAAAAAAGAATCCTGCTCCTCAAAACACAGGGAATGCTAGAAATGAGTATCTTGTGATTACAAATTGCTCTACTCTGTATGACATAGAAAACAGCTTCACAATAACAATACCAAATACTATCACTCATAAAATGATTATTAAGAAGAGTTAAACTGCTCTTTTCATATATTCTTCCTTCATCCCTCCATTTTTGTAATTGTATTACACCTACATTGTTAAAGCATAAAGCAGCTACATGCTAGAATTCCATTCAACTCTCATTTAATCTGAGCACTATAAGTAACTATATATTTAATATACTAAAATACAATAAATATATATTTAATAAAGACTAATAGTCCTAACATCACTGAATATGCAGTCATCTACTAGATTCCTCAGGAAGATTTCATGGGACAGTGTTTCTTCACTTGCCTTTTATACTTGACAGCCACTTTTGCTGAATATAAAATTATCCAGTTTTCCTCTTGGATATTTAAAATATGTGACACCATTTTTTTAAAAAAATTTCATTTCATTTATTTATTTGATAGAGAGATCACAAGCAGGCAGAGAGGCAGGCAAAGAGAGAGAGGGAAGCAGGCTCCCTGCTGAGCGGAGAGCCCAATGTGGGCCTCGATCGCAGGACCCTGAGATCACAACCTGAGCTGAAGGCAGAGGCTTTAACCCACTGAGCCACTCAGGTGCTCATGACACCATTTTCTTATGATAAAATGTTACTGTTGACAAGCTAATTTAAAAAGATAATTTAATTTTATTTCTCTTATAAATTACTTACAATAACTTTTTTCACTTGCCTCACTAAATTCTTTTATTTAAAGTCTAGTAATCTTAGAAACGTCATTCTGGGTTGATAACACTTATGATATACCAATTAAGTATATTTGTTTGATTGGGGCAATATTCTTTAATTATAGTTTTTATTATTAATGTTGTAGGATACAAGTTGTATATTGAAAAGTCAATTGTATTTCTATGTGCTAGTAGTGAGTGATGAGACAGCAAAATCAAGAGAATGATACCATTTAGAATGGGATTAAAGTACATTACAAGCTTAAAAATAAATTTTTTAAAAAGATTTTATTTATTTATTTGACAGACAGAGATCACAGTAGACAGAGAGGCAGGCAGAGAGAGAAGAGGAAGCAGGCTCCCTGCTGAGCAAAGAGCCCGATGTGGGGCTTGATCCCAGGACCCTGAGATCATGACCTGAGCCGAAGGCAGAGGCTTAACCCACTGAGCCACCCAGGCACCCCTAAAAATAAATTTAACAAAAGATGTACACATCCTCTACCCTGAAGACAATAAAATACTCCTGAGAGAAGTTAAAGATCTAAATAAATGGAGAATTCTATCTTGCTCATGGATAAGAAAAGTCAATATTGCAAGATGTCAATTCATTCAAATGAACAGATCAATGTAATTTCAATCAAACTCAACTCAGGTTTATTTTGCCAAAATTAGCAATGCGATTTTAAAATTGATTTCAAAAGTGAAGGACAAAGAATAGCCAAAATAATTTTGAAAAATAAGAATCAAGTTGGAAGATTTAATCTACTGGCTTTAAGACTTACTATAAATCTTCAGTAATCAAGGCAAAGACTAGATAAGTAGATGAATGGAATAGAAGACATAGTCCAGTAATATATCCACACATATTTGGTGAAGTGATTTATAACAAATATACCAAGATATTTCGATTTAGGAGGGAGAATCTCTTCAACAAGTGGTGCTGGAAAGCACATAAGGGAAATCCACAAGGGAAACAAGAACTTTGGGTCTTACATTATACCATAACAAAAAATCAATTCAAGATGGAAGACAGGCCTGAACATCAAGTCTACAACAATAAAGCTACTAGAACAAAATAAAGGAGAATATCTTAGGCTTGAGTTAGGCAAATAGTTCCTAGAGAGGACAAGGAACACAGAGATCATTAAAGAAAAAAATGAGTAAGTGGAACATCACCAAAATTAAAATCTTCTCATTAAAAAGGATCAAGAAAACGACAGGCAAATGAGAGAAAACATTTGTAACACACGTCTAATGAAGGCTTTATATGAAAAATACTAAAAAAAAAATCCTTGCAACTTACCAACAAAAAGAAAAATGACCTAGTTGGAACTGGGCAAAAGATTTAAACAGATACTTTACAAAGGAAGAGCTAGAAATGCCCAATAAGCAAATAAAAACATTCTGAACATTATAAGTCATCAGGGAAATGCAAATTAAAACCATAATGAGATGCCCTTATCAAAATGAAAAAGAATGACAACACCAAATGTTGGAAAAGATGGGGAGCTTCCAGAACTTTCAGGCACTGCTGCTGGTATTATGAAACAACATGATCCCTTTGGGAAAAGGGCTGGGAGCTCCTTATCAATCTAGACATGCACCAAACCTATGACCTAACAATTCACCTCTCAGATACTTACACAAGAGAAACAACAACAGAGATCCACAAAAGTCCTTGAAGAATGTTTGGTAGTAGCCTTATTCATCATAATAAGAAATGGAAATAAGATGTCCATCAGCAGGAGAATGGATAACCAAACAACGGTATATTCATACAACAGAATATAAATCAGCAACAATGATAAACAAATCAGCTACTGAAATAACAACAGGGGTGAATCTCAAAATTATTGTGCTCAGTGAGAGAAGCTGAACACACACACACACTTACTACATGATTCAAATGATAGGAAATTCTAGATCAGGCAAAACAATCCTGTGGTGATAGAAATCAGATCAGTTACTTCCTGGACTGGAGGGTGTACTAAACAGGGAAAGGCAGGGGGATGAGAATGTGAAACATTCTTGGGTGATAGAAATATTCTGTATCTTGATATACATTCATCAAAGTAGAATATATTCTTCTGTTTACATGAGACCTAAATATTTCACTGTATGCAAACTATGCTTCAATTTAAACTAAAACTTGAAACAGAAAACAAAAATTAAAGCAAAGAATGCCAATGAGGTTGTTTATACCTTTTAAAATACACATGATAGAATCTAACAAATTAGGAGCAAGCAATTCACATATTATTCTTTCCTTTTTAAATACATTACCTAAAAGTAATTGTTATCATAACAAGTTAAGACAATGGGTGTAATTGCTGGGAAAATATTTTAATTGCTTAAGGAAATACATCCTCTTTTCAAGCAATTTGAACACTCCTGAAGTACCCATTTATAAGGCAGCTATTGATTTTGATAAATACATATTATTCTTATTGATCCATAAACACATCCTCTAAAGACCAGACAGCTTGTTTTAAGTCTATTACAAGTTCCTGTATTCATATTCAATAAAGATTTTTTGGGCACCTACATGTTTAGGGTTTCGATCTTGATGCTGAGATTGAGCAGTACATAGAAATTCTTGTCTTTGTAGAATTTATACTCTAGCCAGGGGAGGCAGAAACAGACAGCAAATTAACTAGGTAAAATAAAAAATGGTGTCAGATGGCAGTATGTGCAATAGAGGGAAACAGAACAGTCAAAGGTGCTAGGAGTGTTGGGGGTAGAGTGGGAGGGTTATACTTCTAAGTATGTGGTAAGGTACTATGTGGGAATATTAGTTAAAGGCTTGAGGAGGAGGGTAAAATGTTCCCAGATAATTGTGGAAGTATATTTCAGGAAGCGGGGATAGCAAGTACAAAGGGCCTGAGGTAGGTAAGTGCCAAAAACAGCAAGGAGGCCAGTGTGAAGGAGTGAGAAGTCAGAGCGCCAGAGAGGAAATTAGGGCTTAGCTCATGTAGGGCCTTGAGGTCCAAGCTAAAGATTTGGGTTTTTACTCTCAGCGAGGTGGGAAGCCAATGGGAGGTTTTAAGCATTGAAGCGATAAGGTCTGTCTGACTTGCATGCTAAAGGAATCTCTTTGAGTGCTGTAATTGAGAAGGTGGTGGGGTGCTGGTCAAGAAAACAGCCATGAAGGCAAGTTGCAGGCTATCAAAATAACTCAGGGGAGAGACAGGGGCGTGGGTGAAGATGTAGCACTGGACTCGGTAAGAACTGGTTAGATCTAAAAGCTAAAAATAAAGCTGAATTAAAAAAAAAACAACCCTGGGGGTTCCTGGGTGGCTCAGCGGGTTAAGCCTCTGCCTTCAGCTCAGGTCATGATCTCAGGGTCCTGGGATCGAGCCCCACATCAGGCTCTCTGCTCAGTGGGGAGCCTGCTTCTCTCTCTGTCAAATAAATAAATAAAATATTTTTTTAAAAATCCTGTAATGAAGATACCCTTCCAACTCCAAATCAGGGAGCTTGTCCTACACACAAGAGCCCTACCTATCCAGTGTTTTATCTGTCTGGCAGGAAGAACAGACATGAGTAGTATTTGTGATGAATTTTCCCACAATGACAGAAATCATTTCTCATGAGGCACACAAGTCCCAATTTTAGAGATGAGGAAATGGATGTTCAGAAGGGTTAGGTGTTTTCTTAGAGACCGTGTATGTGTTAAGCAGCAGGAACTGGATTCTTGAATTCCACCCAGGTGCCTGAGTTCAATATGATGTTTACAAATATTGTAAACGTGATCATGTTAAAAAAATTATATAGGAAAGCTTTCAGATGTCCCAAAGTACAGAATGTAGTGCAATGAACCTTCCTATACCTATTATTTGGTTCTGTGTTCAATAATTAAAGATGTTGCCACTGTTTTCATCTAATTTTTCTTTAAAAATTTTTTCTGCAAAGTATTTTGAAAGCAAATCCTAGTCACTTATTCTCTACTTCAGAAAACATATCACAAAAAATCATGAACATTATATAACAATGCCATTAGTCACTTAAAAATTAACAATATTCCTTAATGTCACCTAAATACCTAGTTCATAAACTAATCTCCTCACGTGCCTAAAAATGCCTCTTTCTCAGTGGATTTATTTGGATCAGGCTCCAAAAACTCCCCACATGTTACATTTGGTGATGTCTCTCAAGTCTCATTTCCTGTCAAGAACTGTACTCTTTTTTCTTTTTCACTTTTTAATTGTTCCATGCCCCCTGAATTGTTGCAGAAACCCAGCCGGCTGTCTTGTAGGTGGACCCATATGCTGGATTTGTTTGCTTCTTTGTGGTGTGATTTAACATATTCCTCCATTCCCCAAATTTCCTGCTAATGAAAAGTAGGTCCACAGCAGCAATGCCCAATAGGTCTTCCTGCGATGATGGAAATATTCTACATGTGTGCTATTTAACACAGCAGCTATATGTGGCCACTGAGCACTCAAAATGTGGCTAAGGTGATGAAAATACACATTTTTAACTTCAATTAATTTCAATATGAATAATACATTTGATTGTGGCTATTGTATTGGACAGTGTCCCTGAAGACTTAGTTTCAGGTTCAACTTTTGGTGGGAAGGAATACTGTGGTGGGTTGACTGTTGATCCCTCCAAAAGGTATGTCCACTGGGAGCATGTAAATGTGACCTTATATTGAAGTTTGATTACCCTAAGCTATACAGTATAGGGAAGGCAGAATAAATGCTTAATTCGTTTTAATTACTGATTTTTCAGAGTAAGAAGTTAGTGCCCTAGTAATTCCAGTGGTGACCAATGATTTATTAGACCTTTTCGGGGGGGGAAACAAAGGGTTGTGAATATCATTATGAACCCACCATATAATTTATTATTTAAACTTTTTTAAAAAATTAACATACAATGTATTATTTGTTTCAGGGGTATGGGTCTGTGATTGATCAGTCTTACACAATTTATAGTGCTCGCCATAGCATATACCCTCCCCAATGTCCATCCCCAGCCACTTTATTTATTTATTTATTTATGAGAGAGAGGAGAGGGGTGGGGCAGAGGGGGAGAGAATCCAAAGCTGGCTCCATGATCAGTATGGAGCTTGATCTGGGGCCCGATCTCATGAACCTGAGATCATGAGCTAAGCCGAAATTGAGTCAGACACTTAACCAAGTGAGCCACTCAGGCATCCCATGAACTCATATTAAAAAAAAAAAAAAAAAAGAAACATATTTGGGGTTTTCAATCCATTGTATTCTTCACTCTTTTTCTTGCATGCACTGTTTCATAGTCACTGGAAACTGCTTTATGTTGGCTCCTTTATTCTTTTGACTTGACCTAATTGTCGTTGACAGCTTCTTTGCTTTTTGACAAAGATGTTGTCTCAGCTTCACGTTGAGTATCCCTTGTTCCTATCTTGGTAACAGCCATTTCACTCAGGAACTCTTCTGTCTAGTGGGATGTGATATTCAGAGCACAACCTGGCCTCTAGAAAGTTCACTGCCATTGGGTTATCATTGCTTCCATGACTTTTCTATGGATAGAGTTATGAAATGTATCTTTTCTTTCTTTCTTTTAAAAAAATATTTTATTTACTTGAAAGAGAGAGAGAGAGAGATTGAGCACAGCAGGGGGAGCAGCAAGCAGAGAGAGAAGGAGCAGGAGGCAGAAGGAGAGGGAGAAGCAGGCACGCCAAGCAGGAAGCCCAGCCTGATGCAGGGCTCGATTCCAGGACCCCGGGCTCTTGATCTGAGCCAGAGGCAGATGCTTAACAACTGAGCCATCCAGGTGGCCCAGGAAATACATCTTTCAAAAAAAAAAACCCACAAACAAACAAACAAAAGGAGGGAGGAGTCAAGATGGAGAGGGACTAGCAGACTGAGATGGCATCAGATCCTAGGAGTTCAGCTAGATAATTATCAAACCATTCCGAACACCTACAAACCCAACAGGAGAAGAAGAGAAGAAGAGCTGCAATTCTGGAAACAGAAAATCAACCACTTTCTGAAAGGTAGGACGTGTGGAGAGGTGAATCCAAAGTGACGGGAAGATAGGCCATGGGGGGAGGGGCCGGCTCCCAGGAAGCAGTGGAGCAATGGAGCACAAAATTAGAATTTTTAAAGGTCTGCTCCACTGAGGGACATCACTCCAGAGAGTAAGCGGGGGGGTGGAGCCCTCGTGGGGACAGTGTGGTCTCAGGTCCCGTGGGGTCACAGAAGGATCAGGGATGTCTGAGTGTAGCAGAGCTCGAAGGTTTCAGAGTGGGGAAGCCAGCTACAGAGACGGAGCTGAGGAGTGAGCTCTCAGCTCGGGGTTATTTTAAACTGTGGTCTGCAGCACAGTCAGACCACTGCTCTTTGAGCAGGGACCCCACAAGTGGCAGATCTGGGGAGACCCACCTCTATCCACTGGAAGAGCAGAGTGGCAGGAATCTGCTGGGTTTGGAGACTCCAAACAGGGCTGTGTGCCAGAGACAGAAACGCTCAGTCACAGGCCGGGTGAGCTCGGAGAGCAGCCAGAGACCAGGGAGATGGGAGTGATTGAGCGCTTTTCTCACAGGGTGCACTGAGGAGTGGGACCCCGAGCTTTTGGCCCTCTGGAGATTGGAAGGCCACCATTTTCATTCCCATCCTCCAGAGCTCTACGGAAAGTGTTCAGGGAACAAAAGCTCCCGAGAGCGAACTCGAGCAGATTACTTAGCAGCCCAGCTCCTGGCAAGGGCAGTGCAATTCCATCTCAGGCAAAGACACTTGAGAATCACTGCAACAGGCCTCTACCCTGGAAGATCAGCAAGAACATCCAGCCAAGACCAAGTTCAGTGATCAAGGAGAACAGCATAATTCCAGAGGAGGGGAAAACAGATCTTTTTTAAATTTTATTGTTTTCTTATTCTAATTTTTTTAACTTTTCTCCTTTCCTCTTTTAACGTTTTTAAACTAATTTATCTTAACATTTCTTTTAAAAAAGATCTTTTTAAACCTTCTTTATTATAGTCATATTTTATTCTTCATTGTATCTAGCTTTATTTTTTGTATATATAGGGTATTTTCTTCTAAAAAATTTTTGGGATATAATTTCTTCTAATAGATCAAAATATACCCTAAATCTAGCACAAGGCTTTGTTCTAGTCTCCAGCCTAAGGAAATTCTCTCCACTTTCTTTTTCTCTCTTTCTCTAAACAACTTATCAGTTCCTCTTTTTAGAATTTTTTTTTAAATTTTCATCCTTAGAGTAATATTCCACCCTTCATCATGTTTACCCTTATTTTTGTATATATATGTTTTTCTTTCTTTAAAAAATTTTGGGAGGTGGTTTCTTCTAAGAGACCAAAACACACCCAAAATCAAGTGAGTGGCTCTGTTCTAATCACCAGTCTAATATATATATATATATGTATATATATACACACACATATATATAATATTTTTATATATTCTTCTAATATATATATATGTATATTTTTAAAATTTTTTAAACTTTTTTTTACCCCCTTTCTTCTCCCCCTGAATTGGGGTCTCTTCTGATTTGGCTAGCATATATTTTTTCTGGGGTCTTTGCCATGCTTTTAGTATTTTATTCTCTCGTTCATATATTCTTATCTGGATAAAATGACAAGGTGGAAAAGCTCACCACAAAAAAATAACAAGAGGCAGTACCAAAGGCTAGAGACCTAATCAATATGGACATTGGTAATATGTCAGATCTAGAGTTTAGAATGACGATTCTCAAGGTGCTAGCTGGGCTCGAAAAAGGATGCCTGGAAGATATTAGAGAAAACCTGTCTGGAGAAATAAAAGCCCTTTCTGGAGAAATAAAAGAACTAAAATCTAACCAAGCTGAAATCAAAGAAGCTATTAATGAGGTGCAATAAAAAATGGAGGCTCCTGGGGCGCCTGGGTGGCTCAGTGGGTTAAGCCACTGCCTTTGTCTCAGGTCGTGGTCTCAGGGTCCTAGGATCGAGCCCCACATCAGGCTCTCTGGTCAGCGGGGAGCCTGCTTCCCCCCGCCCTGCCTGCCTCTCTGCCTACTTGTGATCACTCTCTGTCAAATAAATAAATAAAATCTTTTAAAAAAATGGAGGCTCTTACTGCTAGAATAAATGAGGCAGAAGAGGGAATTAGTGATATAGAAGACCAAATGATGGGAGAATAAAGAAGCTGAACAAAAGAGAGACAAACAACTACTGGACCATGAGGGGAGAATTTGAGAGATAAGTAATACCATAAGATGAAACGATATTAGAATAATTGGGATCCCAGAAGAAGAAGAAAGAGAAAGATGGGCAAAAGGTATATCGGAGCAAATTATTGTAGAGAATTTCCCCAATATGGCAAAGGGAACAAGCATCAAAATACAGGAGGCACAGAGAACCCACCTTTGATATGAGGAATTTGAGAGGCAGGGCAGAGGGTAGGGAGGGAAAAAATGAAACAAGATGGGACTACAGAGGGACACAAATCATAAGAGACTCTTAATCTCACAAAACTGAGGGTTGCTGCAGGGAGGGAGGTAGGGAGAGGGTGGTTGGGTTATGGACATTGGGGAGGTATGTGCTATGGTGAGTGCTGTGAAGTGTGTAAGCCTGACGATTCACACACCTGTACCCCTGGGACTAATAATACATTATATGTTAATAAGAAAAGATTAAGAAATAAAAAATAAAACAAACAAAAACCAAAACAAACAAACAAACAAAAAAAACCCCACGCCAGTTCATACTGCTCTTTCCAATCCAAATTTAACATTATGGAATCTCTACTTAACTTTTAAAATCTCTATTTGTTTATTTCCTTTAAGTGAAAAACTTGATTCTAAGACCACTGACAAAATTATTTGTGTTATTAGATATATAATATTAAACACATAGTCTTAAAATAATGCCAATATTACTAAAAGACCATTGCATGAAGTTTAAGATGCTCATAGCTCCATGTCTTGTTAGAACATATCCCACGAAATAGGTAGAATCAAAATGCTATATTCTAACAGCTTTTTTATTCTTTTTCCTGAGTCCGCCAGGCAGTCAGTTTGGTTATAGTTAGGTTATAGTTACAGTTAGCAATTGCCTTTTATTTTTCTTTTGATTTTATTTCATTTGCTAAATGTGTAAAACATTTACATTTCCAAATTCAACTACATACAACATACAGTTACGTAGCTTTCAATAGTCTTCTCTATCCTAAGCAATATAGCTATACTTATTTTTTTGAATGAAAGCAAACATGGTTACGTATCTGTGTTCCTTCTCTCTCATACATTTCCCCCTATGTTTTGCTTTTTCCCATAGCAATATTCAGGAGACAACTCCATATTAGTGGACAGAGAGGTTTCTCACTTAAAAAAAAAAGTTTCATAATAGTCTGCTGTGTGGATGTGCTTCTGTTTCTGTATTGAGTCCTATATTCTCGAATACTTGGGTATTTCCAATTTGTCATCATTAGAAATAATGCCATAATGACAAATCTTATGCAAAAGTAAGTCTATATTTTTGCTATTGTCACTTTAGGATGAATTCACAGAAGCAGGATTGCGGGCTCAAAGAAAAACTCACGTATAACATTCCTAGAAGATGACAGAGATTTCCTTGGATGCTCGTTCTCTCTGCATTACCACTTGAAACGTGGGACGATGTCTTTCCCCACCACATCACCCACAGAACACGCTGTCGAACTTTGGGATATTTGCTAAACATAGGTGAGAAGTGATGTTTCAGTGAAGTTTTAATTAGCCTTTCTCTTCTCGTGTGATGCAGAGTGTCTTTTCCTATGTTTAAGGGCCGTTTTCATTTCCTCTTCTGTGAGCTGTCCGTATCTTTTGCTGGTTTTCTATCCGATTGTCATTTTTCCCCCTCAATTTTTCCAAGACCTTTGTAGAGTACTGCTAGTAGCACTTCCTCTGTGATAATAGGCTGCATGTCTTTTCGCGAGCTTGTCATTTGCCTTTCATGAGTCCACTTCAACGTTACTGATCAGTGTTTCATACTTTGTGCTTTACCCTCACAATCCTTGTTAATATTGTTACTTTTGCACGTTGTTTCCTGCTCGATTTGTCCCACCCAGAATGCATCAGCAGTACCGTTCTGACTGGCCCGGCTGGCGCTAGGAGGGGTAGGCATGGACATGCTCTTTGTTGCTGCCGTGGGAACCCGCAACAGAGACAGAGCTGAATAGACAGTAGAAAAGGAGGTTTGCTACCTATAGCGGTGATAGTGGTTGGGGTCAGAGAAGGTTTTTCAGGGGAGAGCTGTGGGGTAAAAGAAGTAGCACCATTAAAAGAGATTATAAACTACCTGCTGTACAGCTTTCCTTTTTGACAGTGGAGATAATTTGTCCTGCTATCACTCCTGCTCTTATAATAGAAGCTGCAATTAGGTCACTACAATTATCCTTTGTTCCCTGACCAGGCCCAGTTTCTTCAGCTTTTCCTTATGAATGCTGTTTCAAAGCCACCAATGTAACGGGCCAAGAACAATTACAGCTTATTATTGCTATCATTATTACTATTATTCTTCTCACCAGCCAATACAGAGTTACATGCAGCCTTTGTGATCAATGTTTCATCTTTTCAACAAAACTGTTTTAACTGCATTAATATTTTTCACCACCTTCTCATTCCTGCCTGGGCATCTGTAACATTTTCTAAATGAGTTTCCTTGGTCCTGTCCATTTTTCTTGTCAGCCTCAATGAGACCTGACGTGGTAAGGGAACTAGATTGATGGGATCATTTATCACTTATCTTGTAATGCATAAGTAAATAAATAAATTTCTGTAGAAAAAATTTTATATTCTACAATACTGACATGCAAATTCTTTAATGCTGTTAATTGAATCTTTTAAGTAGACTTTTTCTGCACGTTTTTCTCTTTGCATACACACGTATACCACATGGAGTCCTTCATGGTTTGCAGAAATCAAATGATGTTATGGCATGTGGCTATTGTGCCCGAATATCATGCATGAGTTTGTGCCCAGGGTTTGCCAAATGTCATGAGGCAAAGGGCAAGCTGATTCTCATTAAAGCAGGTCGAGGCAATGAGGTCTTGGGAGGCTATGACAGTCAGGTGTGGTTTCAGAACATTCTAATTCTGGAGTTCCCTGAGAGGTTAACTGGTTCTTTGTCCAGGTGGGATGACCACAGAAAAGACTTCCATATCCTGTGTGGCCCAGAATCAACCAAGTTTCCCATATCAAGTGGTCTTTACCTATTTGACATTGAGTACATTTCATATTATAAAATCATGGCAGTCATTTTCAATTCCTACTTATCAGTAACATTTTTTACAATGTCAAAGTGGCAAGACTCTTTAGTACCGTCCCACTACTACTAAATACTACCATTTCAAGAGACTTGCCATTCAGTGAAGACTCTCCTATTATTGCAATTTACATTTACCCTAAATTTATACCTTTCCCAGACCCATTAAACTTCCTCTACTGCTAATGTACTGGGTTCCTGTAATTTGTATTCTTGTAATGTGAACAAATTTCTCAGAAACGCTTAGTAAACATCTTTAGCTTTCATTGGGAAATTATCCCCAAAGAGGGGTTGGGGGAGGGGGACAAATGACACAGTGCTTCCTATCTTCTCTGATAATGGTTCCCTTAGGCAGTTCTAGACAGTGTCCCTACAAATGGCATCATTAGGCAGTGAAGACATTAAGAGATCCTCCAGATTGTTGGCAAATGGACATTGAAGAAAGAGCTATGGGAATCTGCCTTTGAGCAGGCTCTGCTGGTCGGATAGAGTTTGTAAGTTGCTGGCATACTCTATTTTACTCTTGATTCTTACCGGTACTGGTGTGTGTATGTAGCAAAAACTAGCCTGATTTAGTCTTTATACCCCCCAGTTGATATGTGTCCTCTCTTTGTAGAGCTGTAGGAAGCAGAAGGGAAAGTAAGTTTTCTGTATTAAGATAATCAGGAATATAGCACTTAGCAATCCTTGGGCCTGCCAGGGGTGATATCTGCAAAAATAAATGGCTGGCCTTTGACCTGGTGGTGGTTGTCATCATACAGAAAGGAATAAGGATAAATCCCTGATGTTGACTGCTTGGGGGGTATTGTAAATCTACATAAACTTCCAGGACAGGAAACAGGACAAACACAGAGAATAAAAGGAAACAAGCTACATTTCCTTTCCTTTCCCATCCAACTCTTCTTTTCCTTCCCTTTTGTCACCTGGAATTTCACACCTGGCCAGTGCTCTCCTGGACATGTCTTTGATCTTTGTCCCTAAAAGCTTGCTCACCATAAAAATGTGCTGAAACATGGAGAACTTGGCCATCCACAAGGCAGACGCGGCACCATTTCCTCTGTTTTCTCAGCCATGAGTGCCAGATTCCTCAAGGCTGTGAATGTCCACCCCCAGCTCACATAGCAACTTTAAAACAACTCTGGACTTATGAAGAGCTCTAAAGGTACTACTGGCCTCCACCAGGCTTGGGAAAACCACTTCAGGCTTGGAGTCATGATTATATGGATGAACAAGGATGAACACAAGCTCAATCCAGCCTACATGGGAGGGGCACTCTTATTTTAAAAAGCCACGTTCCCTGCATGATGGAGAGTTTTGAAAGAAGCCAAAAGTACAGTCTTTTCCTTCTTATCCTATTTATATAAGACACTTTAAACAGGTTAGTAAAAATATATTTTTTAAAGATTTTATTTATTTATTTGAGAGAGAGATAGTGAGCATAAGCAGGGAGAAGCTGTAGAGGGAGAAGGAGAAGCAGGTTCTCCTCTTTGCTGAGCAGGGAGCCTGATGCAGGGCTTGATCCCAGGACGCCAGGATCATGACCTGAGCCGAAGGCAGTTGCTCAACTGACTGAGCCACCCAGACACCCCTAGTAAAAATTTTTTATTCAACCACTGTGTTTTCTGCAGTGTTTATTAGGATGGTCATTTTTGGGTTTTTAAGATGTGACTTTGTTCTAGAGAGACTGTAGAATATTCTCAAAAGTCCAGACACATGCCAAAAAATGGGGCCTGTCAGTCAGTTTGGTTTCCGCAGGTACTAAGAACTGTGCTAGGAACATGAAAAGGCCAGGGGACACATGCACACCAGGTAAGGACCAACAGGTCTACAAACTAAGACTTCCTCCCACTTCCAGAAGGGACAGGCCTGAGATGAACTGGTGCCAGGAGCACTCTTCTCATCTGAACCCCCACTATGTACATGTGAAGGATAGAGCACGGCAAAAGGCAACAAGCCATCTGAGATAATCACCATCCTGTGGTTATCACAGAAGTCTCAACAAACTCATCGAGGTGGCATCACTATTTACGGTGATTTTTCCAAGGACTTTTGGGCAATTAGGTAACAATACACCTATTAGGACTGACCCCCCTACTTCTCCAGGGTGTTGAGGAGAAAGGTGCAACCACAGCCACTGTTTCCAACCCGGTTATGTGGGGCTTTGAGGGAGGCTTTTCAAAGAGTGTGTGCCACATACACCTGGTCTTGAGAATTACAGTGAGAGGTTTTTATCTGATATGCTAGGCAATGGGTACTGGTCCACAGGACTTTAGGGTTTGATCTGTTCCCATCTGTCTCTCCATAGAGACCAACAGACATTATGATACACATATTTTTTGAGTGCTCATTCTCAGCTCTGACCACAGCATTCCACTCCTGCCTCCTTCCTTCTTGGTCCATCTGGGATCCTCTGCTCCAGGTTTTATCTATAATTAACATAGAAAATCTAGGTTTTCTCTTGGCTGAATATCCAACTCTTGATTTCAGCTCAGGTCCTGATCTCAGCATCGTGGGATTGAGCCCCCAATATCTGCTTGAGATTCTCTCTCCCTGCTCGTGCTCTCCCTCTCTCTATCTCTAAAGAAAGAAAATCTTAAAAAAAAAAAAAAGAAAGAAAAGAAAATCTCTTGCATTGTAAAGAGGCTTGGTTTACCTTTTACGGGAACCATAAACTGCTAAAGTGTCTGCAAAGTGTTGGGAAGAAGTAGGGGATTGGCATTTCTTATTGTGGGTGGTCTGGGTTTTTTTTTTTTTTTAAAGATTTTATGTATTTATTTGACAGAGAGACAGAGAGAATGAGAGAGAGAGCATGAGTGGAGAAAGGTCAGTGGGAGAAGCAGACTCCCTGCCAAGCCAGGAGCCCGATGTGGGACTCGATCTGGGGACCCCAGGATCATGACCTGAGCCGAAGGCAGTCGCTTAACAACTGAGTCACCCAGGTGCCCCGGTCTGGGTTTTAGTGGGGAAACATGCTTCAATGCCCTCAATTATACCTGAGATTTAGATTTTTATTTGGGCCCCAGCTAGTAGCAGGAAAGGAGCACACAACTGAAAAGGGAGGAAGGGTGTGGCTAGATACATCCCCGCAGGGAGAAGCCATTCCTTGAACAGCAGTCAGACCATCTCTTAAAGAATACAAGTTGAAGTGCTTTTCTGTCGAAAACACTTCCTCGGTCTTCCTCTTACCCAGAGATAACACCCAATCTCCTCTTTAGGACCGGTGAGGCCTATCATCAGGCACAAGTCCTTCAGGACTCCGGCGGTGCCGTTCTCTGTCTCAGGACTCAAAGTCCATTCAGGCGGCTTGATCTGCCTCAGGCTTGATCAGCCCTCTGCCCCCAGGTGTTGCTATGGCCGGCTCATCACTGTGGCCTGAGTCTCAGCATCTTAGACACCCTTCCCGGTGCCAATTCTCTCTCCTTCTACTTTATTTTCTCCACAGTTTTCTCATCACCCGACTTTATATCTGTTGACAAAATTGTAAGCTTCACAGGAGCAGGGACCTCATTTGCCTTGGGTACTGATTTATCCAGAATGGTGCTTGGCACATGGTAGTCACCCAAAAATGTGATGAGAGAAACAGAGGGAAGCAGGGTCTGAGAGAAGAGGCCACGTGACAAGGGACATACAGAGGTTGGGGAGACATACTCTGAAGATGGCGGAAGGAGCCATCAGCCACGACTGTAGGCAGCTAAGGAAAGGGCAAGGGAATGGACGCTCCCCTAGGGCCTGTGGAAGGGATCAGCCTGGCTTATACCTTAACTTCATTCCAATAAAGCCGATGTCAGAACTATGGCCTCCAGAACTGCAAGAGAATAAATATGTGTCATATGCCACTAAGTTTGTGATAATTTGGTGCAGTAGCCACAGGGAATTAATACGGGCGATGAAGGAATGGAATTGATGAAGGGACCTAAATCAGAGTATTTTGGAATGGCCTCCTTCTTCTCAGATCTGAGGATGGTGTGTTCAAGTGCATCTTCTTTGCAATGTGAGACACAGGCAGTGAAATCAACCTCACCCCTATGGCACATAAAGGAAAGAGCAAGCCAAGTTCTGGAGGCTTTTCTACCGTGTGTCATGAAAAGATTAAGAATATGTATACTGGGACGCCAGGGTGGCTCAGTTGGTTGGACGACTGCCTTCGGCTCAGGTCATGATCCCGGAGAACCGGGATCGAGTCCCGCATCAGGCTCCCAGCTCCACGGGGAGTCTGCTTCTCCCTCTGACCTTCTCCTCGCTCATGCTCTCTCACTGCCTCTCTCTCAAATAAATAAATAAAATCTTAAAAAAAAAAAAAAAGAATATGTATACTGTGGAATGGGCTGAAGGCGTGGCTCCAAATGTCAAACATCACAATTACACTGGAGACACTGCTGTGAGTTCGATACACACAAACGGGGCCGGGCAGCGGATGTCTGTGACACGAGACATGACTCCCCAGAAGGAGAAACGTGCATTTCAAATAGATGATGCTCGGCCCTTCCTAAACAAAGATATCTTCTTATCCTCTTCCCAAAATACATTATACAAGCACACATTTTCTTTTGCATTTTTAATAAAGCACAACTTGAAAATGAGCAGCAATCTTTTTATTTCCCCTCTTAGAAAATCTACAGTGACCTGCTGGCAAATAATACAGCAGCAGTATCCCAGAAGAGGCTCGTGGTTCATTAAAATAATCAGCATATTCCAATATGCATTCGTCCCTGAAATAATAACAGCTCATTTTCAATAAATTAATTATGGTTTTAATGAGTGAAATTTACATTTATATTTCTGTCTTAAGATCTTCATGGGAGGAAGCATCCTTGCCTGGATGGTTCCATGAAGCAAGGCCTTTTTCGGAGCAGACCAGCAGCTATTGATGGAGCTGCCGACATTCTGCTGTTGCAGAAATTGAGGAGCAGGAGGGCGTGAGGAGCCAGACAGCCTGGGCTGGAAACCCAGCTCTGCCACTTTCTACTTTTGTGATCATGGGCAAATAAGGTGACTTCTCTTGTCACTTGTAAAATGAGAAATAGGATAGTACCCACCTCTGAGAGAAGGCTAGAGGACTGAATAAGATAAAGTTATCAGAAGAGTGTGGTTGACCCATAAAAAACAATTGTTAACAGTTGGCTCACATAGGCGAGGGGAGCAACAGAGGAGAGTGATCCTTCCTTGGTCTTCCCAGGCACACACAACTAGGACTGAAAAACACACACACAGTTCTGCCAGCTCCTTCACACAACCACTTGGAATTCTACCTAGAGTAGACCCTTGGAACAAATACTCTATAACCTGGATTGCCCAGAATGCTCGGGAAATGGTGTTGCGGTTACTTGATTTGTCGGCATGACCAAGAGCAAAGCAATAAATGCTCTGAGTCTGAATGTCTTGGTTGTGAAGCTTTCTGAAATATACTCGTCCTTCACTGGTCCTAACTGAACTTGCTAAACAGAATTTTGTTTAGAAGCCTGAGGAACAGGCATCCTTTCAAGACCATGGTTTTCCATGCCAATATTTGCCCTGTAATTCTCAACGTACTGGAGAGTCACAATGGAAGAACCAACTATTACCTGTCAACTGACCTGATCCACTTCAATCTACATTTCCTGAGTGCCTACGGTGTGCCTGGAACTGCGCAATGTGTCTTATTTTCTCCTGATTCTCCTTTCCCTATTTTTTACCCCTTAAGAGTATCCAAAAGAATTTAAAAGAATCTGGTTAGTTCAATCCCAGTTAATGAAGTTTTGGTATAATTACTAACCTGAAAAAGTTTAAAGGGTAAGCAAATTGTATAGAATATGGAACTTGTTTTTGTAGGCAGTCTGAGTCCACTATACCCATGGCCATATAAAGGACAAAAGGGGAAAAAGGGCTTTTTCTCACTCTTGTTTGTTTCTTTAGTTTTTCAAGACCATAATAAAAGTTCAATTTGCTCTACATTTTTTTGATTATGGTACTATATTATCAGATAGATAGATAGGTAGTAGGCTTTATAAACATAGTACATAACCTATCAACAGAAATATTTGGGCAAAACTTTCCATACTATTAAAATGAACATAGTTGATAGTTAAAATATTTAAAGAAAATTTTCAGTTTTCTGCAGAATAGGTCTTTAGTAATATAAATGGACCCAAAGTTATCTGCCTAACTAAATTGCTATTTTCCCAGAAAGTTTTGCCCTAAACTTTTCAACTGTCTCATTTGTTACCTTTAGAGAAAGAAACTGTAACAGAAAGCACCCTGATTGCTTGGAAAATTCCTTGGCTTTCAAATAAACTTTTTTTTCTGACTCTTGAATTCCTCTCTAGTTAGCAGCAAAAATATCATATATTATTGATGGGATTAAGAATTTAAATTCTCAAAAGTCTCTTCAATTTGCTGCACAGTTAACTTGTACTTTTATAATTGATTTTAATGATTTCATTGCATGTATCTAAGAATACTGGATGATAAAAAGTTTTGTTTTACTGTCCCAGCTATAACACTATTTTTTCATGGCTGTCTTCCCTGCGATCATATAGAATTTTTATATCCCATTACAGTATTTATCACAGTTGAACTTTATTATAATTAGTTGTGTATTGGTCTCTCTCCTCTCTCTTAATCATGAACTTGTTGAGGGCAAGGACTAGAATATGTTTTACTCATCTTGCTATTTTCCTTAAGTGCCTAGCTGCTCAATTAATGTTTGAATTATTGAAGAGTTCAGGCCAAAAATAATTAAAAAGTCAAAAGTGAATCATAGCAGAAAAGTATCTACCCCAAATCCTCTAAGTGGAAAAATTTCATATAACTTCAATTTAACTTCAGGTTCAAAGGCATAATGGTTTAGCTCAAGGAAAAAGATCCAGGGAGGTAGAATAGATTATATTAGTTCTCCAGGTGATGGAGAGTATAAAAATTCATCAAAATACAAATCTTTCTTACATGCTTGTAAGACGGAAATGGGGAGCTTTTCAACTGAAGTGATCAACTAAAGGTGACCTTTCATTGAGAAATATGAAAAATCAAAAAGTAAGAAAAGAATTAAAAAAAAAAAAAGAAAGCAAATATAAGATGGCAAGGATTAGCAGTTTATCCAAACAAGTACTGCCAGTTAGAAAGACACCTGCTTGCACAGGAAGTAGGTAGGACTCCACAAAGGCCTCAGTTGAGGATCCTTCTAGAAGGCTAGCCTCCGGCCTACATCCTGTTTGTCACACACAGACCACATTCAGAGTGTTTCTGCAGTTCACTGGGAGGTAAAGGGGGCTGGACTGATCACTCCAGGAGGTTTCTGGCATGTGAGGGTCAGGCTGGAGAATTAGGAAGAACGGTACCATGAGATGTGCTCAATCAACTCTCTACGGGAAGGAAAGGCCACCTTGTACATAAAGATGACATGCCCTGGGAGCCCTCTTAGCTGTTCTCCTTGAAATCAGGAGTTTACTTGTTCCGTTAGCTTGAAGGCCTTTGTCCAAAAGAATTCATTTTCAGATGGTCACCTGGGGTTGGAAGTACAGTTTTGGGCTACTTACAGGAATTGCAAATTGCTTGATGAGAAAGATCCCCTCCTCATCTCTTTAAAAAAATTCGCGTCTCAGTCCTTAGAGTCTAGTAGAATACTTGAACATGGCGGGTACTTAACCAATTTTTTTTTTTAAATGCATCAACAGTCCATAAAGGGGGTAGTTTATATAATATTAACCTTAATAGCATGTTGCCTTCACTGAGCCAACCAGCTGTATTTACTTAACAAAACGAACAAATCTACTCCCATGTGTGCTGCTCACAGCAAGCCCAGGCCTTTGGCTGGCATTTCAGGGCTCAGGAACAGGAGAGGGGGTGATGTCTTTCCCACAGGCTGTCCTGCTACCCCCACCCTGACATTTTTCTCCTTTTCTTTTCAA
>PISX010027862.1:0-22354 GCA_004024625.1 Mellivora capensis
CAGGGACCACTTTTTAAGTAAAATGGGACGGGCAGGGACCTCAGGTCGTTGAAGAAAGCTAACAAGAAAGGGAGAGATCGTAACCAAAAATAAAGAAGAAAGAGAAGAAAAGCAGAAGGCACCTGAAGGGCACAGAGTCAGTGCAGAGAGCAGGAGAGAACTTGGAAAGTAAAACTGGATTTATGTTGTCAGGTTAAAGAAGACATCACATTCAGAGAGCTAAAATGTACCCTGAGAAGTTAAAAATAAAATCATCCGGTTGAAAGGTTGAAAGATCAAGTCAAGAATATATCCCAGAGGGGCGCCTGGGTGGCTCAGTCATTAATCCTCTGCCTTCGGCTCAGGTCGTGATCCCAGTGTCCTGGGATCGAGCC
The DNA here is from genome assembly GCA_004024625.1 of Mellivora capensis. Taxonomy (NCBI): domain Eukaryota; kingdom Metazoa; phylum Chordata; class Mammalia; order Carnivora; family Mustelidae; genus Mellivora; species Mellivora capensis. The sequence continues at coordinate 375 of PISX010027862.1, forward strand.
CCCCGTCGGGCTCCCTACTCAGTGGGAAGCCTGCTACTTCCTCTCTCCCTCTGCCTGCTGCTCCCCTTGCTTATCCTTTCTCTCTCTTTCTCTCTCTCTCTCAAATCAATGGAACCTTAAAAAAAAAAAGCATACACACACACACACACACACACACACACACACACACACACATATATCCATCCCAAAAAGCTCTTTGTTTTTTCCTAAAGTTTATTTTTTTATTTCAGTAACCTCTACACCCAGTGTGTAGACCCCTAAGATCACGGCCCCTGAGATCAAGAGTCCAATGCTCTTTCCACTGAGTTAGCCAGGTGCCTCCCCACCCTGAAAGTTCTTTAAAAGAGAGAATAAGAAACAAAAGGAAAGTACAGGAGTAATGATGAATGAGGCCTAGCACCTGACAGATGTGCCGGGGACGGGGACAGAGATGGTATCAAAGGCTCCTTCCTGAGGACGTCCAGAGCCTGGGGACTGCATCTCTAGTTGAAAGGGCTCTTCCTGTGGTCAGAACAGTGAGGAGGGAGTACCCCCCGCACACAGGCAGTTCCTGCACGAAGAAGTGCCCAGCGGCTCCCAGAGATTAGCACAGACCCTCCACAGAGCCCTAGGACCGGTGCGGCAGGCCCTGCGGCCCCAGCCTTCCCTGCACGCAGGAACTGTTCCCACCTCCAGCTGCACGGGTCTGGGAGAGGGAAGAGTACAGGCGTTTCAGACAAGAAGGCACTGGGTGCGCACCCCACGCCCTTTCTCAGGAAGGTCCCGAGGTTACTCTGAGCAAGGGGAGTTGGTAGAGGCGTGAGGTTCCTGGGGCCCTCGTGGGGAGACAGGAGTTATTAGATCCTGGGGGGAGTGCTTTGCAGGGGTGCGCAGACCTGTGGAGCGTTAGAGCAGTAGTATGCTGAAAACAAAGGCAACACAAAGCAAGGGAATTGCTAAATCGAAGAAAGAATTACGTAAGAGAGGTGTTCCTGTGGCTTCAGTGTGGGTCAGCGGCGAGAAATATTTGTGGTTGGTGCCGTAAATACCGAAGACCTAGTCGGACTTGGGAGTGAGAGTGCTGAATTCTCCTGTTTTTCCACAGGAGGCTAAAACGCAGCAGCTGCATTTGAAGAGCCAAGAGGTAGCACCGGGAGCCCGTTCATGATGGAAGGAGGCAGTGATCCCTCCCAGACCACTGGAAGATGAGGAGCAGATGGAGGGGCTTCCGGGGGGGCGCCTGGGTGACTCTGTTGGTTAAGCGGCTGCCCTCGGCTCAGGATACGATCCTGGGGTCCTGGGATCGAGTCCCACATCGGGCTTCCTGCCCAGCGGGGAGTCTGCTTCTCCCTCTCCTACTGCCCCTTTCCCTGCTCATTCTCTCTCTCTCTCTCTCTCAAATAAATAAAGTCTTAAAAAAAAAAAAAAGAAGTAAATATGCCTTGCCTTTTAAGTTGCCCCAAATTAGACATTAGGTTTATCCAAATGACATCGTTTCTCTCCAGCAGGACCCAGTAATTCCAGAGTGGCTTAGGTGATAGGGAGACAGGGAGTCTTTACCTCATGTTCGCACAGCTGGCCGGTTTTTTTTTTTTTTTTAAGTATTTCTACTCATTTGGAGAAATCTATGAACAGGATCTTTAAGCATAAATTGCCCGCATTATCCCTGAAAAAGTTACTTGCCATGGTCGATGGTGCAGAGCAGACCTACGAGGGGTAAACAGTTCTCTCTGGTGCTCTGTGTCCAAGGTCCCAGAGCTGTGGTGTGACACTGTCCTGCAGGCTTAGGAATGTAACACCCAGGAAGCTCCTGGTCGGGTTTGTCGCCACTGGCACAGATTCGGTTCCATCGTTGTTGCAGAGGAAGCTCGAATCACCTGCCCCGGGTGTCGACGACAAAGTCACCGAGTTGTTACTTTTGTTGTTTTCTTTTTGGTGTTACTTTTTTGTTTTTTGTTTGCAAATCTAAGAACTCAAACCAGTGCCCACTGCCGTGAGCACACAACTTTTCCAACTTTTATATGTTCGGTGTATCCCTAAAGTAGTTTCTCAAGCATCCTTTGTTTCTAAGAATCCCTCAGTTTAGCTGTTGAAATCTTAGAACCAACTAGCAAAATCCCCCATCTCAAGCACATATCTGTATCTTTATAATTATTATTGTTATTTTAAGATTTTATTTATTTGACAGAAACACAGGGAGACAGGGAACACATGCTGGGGGAGAGGGAGAGGGAGAAGCAGGCGTCCCGCTGACCAGGGAGCCAGTCTCAGGACTCGATCCCAGGACCCCGGGATCATGACCTGAGCTGATGGGAGATGCTCAATGACTGAACCACCCAGGCGTCTCTCTTTATAATTATTAATATCAAGAGTTCAGCTTCTTCAGCGTTTAACCTTTAATAATTGACTTGTTGCTTCCTGCTGCTTATGGGATTTGAAAGTCATTTTCAGGGGAATATCAGGGAAAGAATTTTTACTGGTAATTCAGCTGTGTGTGGAATACCTGTGTCTGATAGTGTAGGTCGCTTCCTGTGACGGAGGGGAGCAATTCCCTGCCTGTGGGCACCGTTTGCATCAGGAAAGACGCACGCCTCTGTCATCTGCCTGTTCCTCCTCCGTGCATCTGTGTCTCGACCTCTTCTGAGGTCTGTCTTACTGGATCACAGGAATTCTTTTTTTTTTTTTTTAATTTTTTAATTTATTTATTTGTCAGAGAGAGGAAGAGAGAGAGCAAGCCCAGGCAGACAGAGTGGCAGCAGAGGCAGAGGGAGAGGGAGAAGCAGGCTCCCTGCTGAGCTAGGAGCCCGATGCGGGACTCGATCCCAGGACGCTGGGATCATGACCTGAGCCGAAGGCAGCTGCTTAACCAACTGAGCCACCCAGGCATCAGGCATCCCTGCATCACAGGAATTCTAAACCCACACTTAGATTTTTGTCTGACATTTCGGTAAGTTCTGTGTGACCAGTAAGATTCCCGTAGGAAATACTGTTTGATAAGGAAGATCAGCATAGTGCTGAAATTTTGGATTATGGTCCCACGGCCTCCCCCAAACATGGAATACTCACAGTTTTTCTTCTCTTCTGTTCAGTGCGTAAGAGATGCAGTTCCTTTGACCTGTACCTATCCGGTCTGCTCCCGCAAGTGTGGGGACAGACGTGTGGTGAGGAGTGCCGGGGGTCCTCAGGAGCCCGGGACAGGCTTGGGAGTAAACCTGAGGGGTGGCAGATTGTCTCTGGCTGGGCCCTTAGAATGGGAGTGATTCCTGGAAAAGTGATGCTGGGAAGCAGAAATGGCCCGTCCACTTCTCTTTCCTGCTGCTCGCCTGAATTGAATAAAAGGTTTCTATGCCACATCAGAAGCGGTTTCCCTCCTTGGATGACGTTTTTCCTCTGCTGAAAAGCTGACTATTAATACATTACACAATGGCAGGGAAACCTCGAAGTAACGTAACGTAGATCTGGGATTTTAGGATAATCAAAAGGATTTATTTATTTATTTTTTAAAGGTGTATTTATCTACTTGAGCGAGAGAGTGCCCACGCCCATGTGTAGTGGGAGGGGAAGAGGGAGAGGCTGTTCAGGCCCACCCGCAGCTGAACCGCAGCTGAACCCGGAGCTCCATGCAGGGCCCACCCCCAGCTGAACCCGGAGCTCCATGCAGGGCTGGATCCCAGGACCCTGAGAGCATGACCTAAGCCACCCAGGCGCCCAAAAGGGCTTTAGATTTATATACCTGAGGCTTTTTTCAAACCATTTAGTCCATTAAAATGTTCTGTCAACCAGGAGCGCTTATGTTTTGGGGCACTGGATCGGTCATTTGGTTGAACGTCTGACTCTTGATCTCAGCTCAGGTCTTGATCTCAGGGTCACGAGTTCAAGCCCCGAGTTAGGCCCCATGCTGGATGTGGAGCCTGCTTTAGACAAGATCACATGCATTCAGGATGGTGTGGCCGTAGACCGGAGCCTGCTTTAAACACTTTGATTTGCAAGAGAGAGCTTATCTGACATGCCCATTTCCATCATTTCAGTAATCTAATAGAAAAGGGCAGATGCATGGCAGATTTGAACTTGCACACCCATTTTTTGCTTTTTTGTGTGCCCTTATTTTTTGCTTTATTAAGGCATATAATTCTACATTTAGAAAATCTTATCATTATGGATAATTTCAAGCATATATGAAAATAGAGACAGGAAGGTAATAAGCCTTTGTGTGCCCCTTGCTCTGCTAAACTGTCAGCTCTCGGCAGCCTTGTTGCCCCGCCCATGTTTCCAAGGAAATCCCAGACTTAGTATCACTTTATTCGTAAATATAAGTATTTCAGTACTTTTTTTTTTTTTTTTAAGATTAATGTATTTGAGAGGGAGAGAGTGAGCGAGAGAGAGCACAAACAGGGAGGGGGAGAGGGAGAAGCAGACTCCCCGCTGAGCAGGGAGCCCTCCCCTCCATCCTGGGATCCCAGGATCCTGACGGGAGCCGAAGGCAGACACTCAAGGACTGAGCCCCCCGGGCGCCCTTTGGCCAGTCTTTTTGACTTTAGCCGCTCGAAGAGATAGGCCTCTCGAAGGGTTAGTTGGCTCTTCCCTAATGACTAATGATGTTGACTTGAGTCCCCTTATACCTTTTGGAACTTCTTTCATGTTTCAGAATGTGGCCTCTTGGTAGATGTGCGTATGCACTGACGAGGATGGTGTCCTCTGCTTTCATTGGCTGGGGTGTCCTGTAAACGTGTTGGAGGGGCTTGATGGGGTCACCATGACTTGTGACGAGACAAGCTTTGTCGAGAACGTCACAGTTTGCGTGTGGCGGTAACATAAGACGCACAGACGGGCAGCTTCTCCTTGTGAAGGGCTGGGCCTTCAGCTCGGTTTCTCTGAGAGCTGCCTCTTCAGTGGCCTGCACTGTGGTTAGCAGGCTTGCTCTGCTTTCTTCTCTTCCCCTCTATGTCTCCACATCTATAGCAGAAACAGGGTAACGTGTTAGTAATTGTCTCAGAAGAATGCTATAGGAGCCCGCTCTGCCTGTGGCTGCTAGCAGTCCGGAGAGGGTGCTGGCTGGCTTGGGCCATTCTGGTCTGTGTCCCTTAACTCGCTGCCCTTCTGGCTCTGCTGGATTGTGCAAGGAAGGGCAGGTCCTTATTTTTCACAGTCTCCTTGGTTTTGTTGTTGTTGTTGTTTTTTTAAAATCCTCTGAATGGAGTCCTTTGAGCTTAGAGAATTAGAATCATCCCCAGTCATCAGCTATATGGAAGCTGGAATACTCTCCAGACTACAAAGAAGGTATAGTTAGGGGCGCCTGGGTGGCTCAGTGGGTTAAGCCTCTGCCTTCGGCTCAGGTCATGGTCTCAGGGTCCTGGGATCAAGTCCCACATCGGGCTCTCTGCTTAGCGGGGAGCCTGCTTCCTCCTCTCTCTCTGCCTGCCTCTCTGCCTGTTTGTGATCTCTGTCTGTCAGATAAATAAATCTTTTTTAAAAATTTTAAAAAAAGAAGGTATAGTTAAAGTGCACTTTAAAAAAATGTATGTACTTTGATTCATCTTCTAACGTGGTAACTTGTATAAAGGCCTACTAGTTAATGATTTGCTTAAAAAGCTTTGGGTTAATGTTTCAGAATGGACAACTTGGTGCTTTGTGTTCAATCTGTAGCTTCATTGTTGAAATTCTTAGAAAATTTTTTTTATTGGTGAAGTAAAACTTACGCCCACTCTAGGGCTTGAACTTGTGACTCTGAGATCACGAGCCACATGCTGTGCTGAGGGAGGCGGACAGGTGCCCCAGAGTTCTCAGGCCTCTTCAGGACAGAGGGGCCTGCGTGGATTCCAGGCTAGGGAGCCGTTCAGGTTTCCAGTGAGCGTCTCACTAGAGATCGTGTGCTTTCGGAAGAAGGGCTTTTGTGAGATACGGAAGGAGGCATTTTATCAATGATTCCAAATCCGTTGTCTTAAGAAGTCAGCGGATGAATGGACCCCCAGGCCCCGTATGTCAGCAGCATGTAGGGCCCTGGGATGGAAGGACAGTGGCCACCATCTTCTCCACATAGTGGAGGGAGAAGAGGGAGACGCGGTCTGTGGCCTGAGGGCCCTGGACTGTTAGGGTCAGTGAGCTCGAGCTGGTCCTATTCCAGTCTGGCTTTATGTTACCCAAATAGTGGTGCGAGGGCTGAACGTGGCAGCCTGCCCACCTACCCGTTGCAGAGGCGGCCCTGAGAGACGCTTGTGGGTGGTGTGGATTAACGGATTTGGCCAACTCAGCCAGGGGCTCGTGCGCACTGTAGCCTGAGCCCTGGTTCTCTGCCTTTAAAATATCTTATCTACACCTCATCCCCAAGTATTTGCATGGCCTCCCCCTCCTGTCCTCTGGCTTTCCTGGATGGTTCTGGCCTCTTTCTGTGGTCAGAGCTGAGCTGTCTTCGGGCCAAGTGCCTTATCCTTTTCCCTTGCTGCCCCTCCAGCACTGGTCCTTTCTTGCTTGCTTGCTCTGCTCTTTTGTCTTCTCTCTCTCTTTAAGATTTTCGTTATGGAAAGTCCAAGCCTATAGGGAAGTAGAGTGGTGCGATGTCTCCCCCTACCCCACCCCTGCCTCAGCAACTGTCAGTCACGGCCAGTTGGCCACGTGTGTAGCCGTGGAGGTCCCTTAGTCCCCAGCGTTTGAAGTATCTCCACGTACTTCAGTGAGCATAGGAAAAAATTACTAAAATACCATGATCACACCTGTAAAAATTGTCTTAGTATCGTAGAGTATTCAGTATCTAGGATCAGTATTCACATTTCTAATTATTTTGTAAATAGGATTTAAAGCAACAGTTTATTTGAATCAGGATCCAAAAACCCCTTACATGGTCCCAAATTGGTACGTCTTCCAAGTCTTTTTTTTTTTTTTTTTTAAGATTTTATTTATTTGTCAGAGCGAGAGCGAGCGAGAGAGCGAGCACAGGCAGAGTGGCAGGCAGAGGCAGAGGGAGAAGCAGGCTCCCTGCCGAGCAAGGAGTCCGATGTGGGGCTCCATCCCAGGACGCTGGGATCATGACCTGAGCTGAAGGCAGTTGCTTAACCAACTGAGCCACCCAGGCGTCCCACGTCTTCCAAGTCTTATAGTTAGGGCGTCCTCTCCATCTTTTTTCCCTTGGAAACAGAAGCTCGCTTCTCTGTCGGGGTCCTCACAGGGTGGGCTTGCTGGTTACAGCCAGGTGATGCTGTCGAAACGTGTCGCTCTGATCACTATTTCTGTACGTTGGTAGGTAGGTGCAGGCTGGATTTAGGCGGTGGTGCGTGCTTTCATCAGGAGATGCGTGGCGCCGCGTGGTTTGTCTTCGTGGTTTTAGGCGGCGGACGGTCCCTGGCTCTGCGCACTGCTGCGCTGAGTGTTGCAGAAGTGGCGCTTTGGCCCTTCGTCCCTCTCCCATTTATTAGCAGAGATGCTCTGGTTTTCTTCCTTTAAAATGTTATTTATTTATTGACAGAGACACAGTGAGAGAGGGAACACAAGCAGGGGCAGAGGGACAGGGAGGCCGATGTGGGGTTCGACCCAGGACCCTGGGACCATGACCCGAGCCAAAAGCAGAGGCCCGACGACTGAGCCGCCCGAGGCACCCCGCTGACGTGCTGTATAGAGAGAAAACTGGGTTACGGTTTGTAGGGGAGAGGCAGGTGCACCGCTTGATTCTTTCCCTCTGTTTCTCACTTGCACTAGTGTCCTCCAGTGACGCCGGTTCCTTTGCTTTTCCCCTAGTGCGCCTTCGCGGGTTACAGCGCGTTCGAGGTGTCTCCGTCCCCTGAGTTACCCTTCTCGTCGTGCTCGTGCTTCCCTTCTGGCTGTGAAGGCCGAGGGCTGGCTCCTGAGTCCGTGGCTGTGACTTAAGGGGACTTGGACAGCTTCTTCGCTTTCAGGTGTGATGGGGAGTCCGGGCTCCATGTGTCCGCTTCCTGGCCTTGCCTCCAAGGCTCCGGGTTCCTCTCCGTGGGAAGTGGGGCTCAAATATCACAGCCTGGGTGCCAGGGTGCTCACTGCCCTTGGGCAGAGTTAGAAGGTCTTTGTTTTCTTTAATACTCCACGAGCGATACTTCATCCTGACTCTTCGGTCACGTTCGGGATCACCAGGAGCTCGCTTCGGGCCTTCATTCTGTGTCTTTGTCCCCTCTTTCAGTGGCTTAAAGGCGCCCGTCCTGAGCAACACCCCAGTTCATGGGATTGGAACATTCCCTGTCACTGGGGCTGCTGCTCAACAGTTTAATGTTAACCAAGTTTTCTTTTGTAAAGTCAGTTGAAGTTTGTGTAGCTGTTCAGGTTTTCCCTTTAGCGTCCAGGAAATTCACCAGAGTAAGTCCTGGAATAGGGTCTTCTGGGGTCCTGAGCTGTTGGTTCCTGAGGTGGTGGTTCAGCACGCACTGAAGATTCTATTTTAGAGAAGTTTTCTTATATAGAGTTTTAATATTTGTTCTGTACCTTTGCTTTGATTTTCTTCTCTGGGACTTCTGTTGCTCTTACATTAGATTGCCTTTGTTTTCAGTACTTGTCACTTTTCCTTCAGTCCTTTTTATTTCTTTATCCATTTATTTTTTTTGTTAAATATTTTTTTAAAAGATTTTATTTATTTGGGGCACCTAGGTGGCTCAGTGGGTTAAAGCCTCTGCCTTCGGCTCAGGTCATGATCCCGGGGTCCTGGGATCGAGCCCCACATCGGGCTCTCTGCTCGGCAGGGAGCCTGCTTCCTCCTCTCTCTCTGCCTGCCTCTCTGCCTACTTGTGATCTCTCTCTCTGTCAAATAAGTAAATAAAATCTTAAAAAAAAAAGATTTTATTTATTTATTAAAGAGTGAGAATAAGAGAGATCACAGAGAAAGAGGGAGAAGCAGACTCCCTGCTGAACAGGGACCACCCCCCCCCATATGGGACTCGATCCCAGGACCCTAGGATTATGACCTGAGCTGAAGGCAGAGGCTTCACCAACTGAGCCACGCAGGCACCCTTGACTAATGGTGTCTTTTGAAACACAAAAGTTTTAAATTTTGATGAAACCCAGTTTATACTTCAAAATATAGGTTGTCTGGGTGGCTCAGTTGTTAAGCGTCTGCCTTCAACTCAGGTCATGATCCCAGAGTCCTGGGACTGAGCCCCACATCGGGCTCCCTGCACGGCAGGACGCCTGCTTCTCCCTCTCCCACTGCCCCTGCTTGTGTTCCCTCTCTCGCTGTGTCTCTGTCAAATAAATAAAATCTTAAAAAAAAAGAAAAAAGAAAAAATATAAATGTATCTTCTTTCTGAAGAATTTCACTCTCTGTAAATTCCAAGTGTGAATCATCTTACTTTTATGATTTTTGGTATTTGGGGTCTACTTGCCTATTTTTACCAAGGATTCTGCACAGCCTGCAAGGCCTCTGGGAGTGGATGGGAGGGTCTCTGCTCTGTTAGTCATAGTCTCACAACGGCTTGAATAAACCTTCAGCACTTCCGATCTTGTCCCTTGGGAAGCACGGCTGTTGACCTCTGCAGGATCTTATTTCCATCACTGACGGTCCTGGGTGCTGTTGGCCGGTCTCACCTGGGAGGCCTCCCGTCGTTGGCCGGAGCTCCTGGTCACTCTTGCTCTCAGTACTGTACCTTGCAAGCTGGCTGCTCGTCTGGGCGTGGGGAGGGGGTCGAGGGCAGAGCGTACCGCCCTCTGATTTGTAAGGCTCGATAACATCGTCTCTCTTGACAATTCCAGGTGAAGGACTTAACAAAACACCTGGACCCCGGTGGGCTCGGCGTGATCAGTTTTGAGGACTTCTGTCGAGGGATCACCGCGATCAGGAACGGAGGTCAGTCTCCCCCACCACGTGTTTCCCTCTCCTCGCGTCCTCTGCTCCAGCCTCGCCTTGGCTGTGCCCTCACCCACCCTCAGGAATGTCCTTGCGGCTGCCCAGAGCGGCTTCCCTTCCCCTCCGAGCCCCTGTCAGACCCGGGCTGCGGGCGCGCTCTCGTTGTCCTTCGCTCCTCGCACACACTGTCTTCCAGAGCTGACTCAGCCTCCTGGCCACGGTGGCAGAAGGCCAGTGCCCTTCCCGCAGACGTGCCGGAGTGCCGCGAGGCCCCCACGGCAGCACCGCGTGCGTGCGAGCCGCTGCGCCCCGCGGACCGCGTGCCGCTTCCCCTACGTGGCTGCGGGTCCGGCCGTGTCCGCCTGGCCCCCCGCCCCCACGGGCCGCGTGCCACCCCGAGTGCCTCTGCCTGTGTGGCCCGTGGTTCCCTCGAGTTCAGTGTTTGTTTGCGGGTCTTACTTTGAGTGAAAACTTCCTTACGGTAAGTGCACGGATGTTCAGTAAATCTTGTCGCTCTGAATCTTGGCCGTCCTTCATGCCTAGTAACGGAACCGCTGCCGCTGTTGCCGTCCCGCGGACCGGTCCCTCGGGGACTGCAGCGGCCCCACTCCTCGCTCCGCCCCGGGCTGGCTTTCGTCGTCCCGCGGACCGGTCCCTCGCGGACTGCAGCGGCCCCCACTCCTCGCTCCGCCCCGGGCTGGCTTCCGTGCCCCGAGGCACTTTTGCCCCCTGGGCTTGGCTCCGGCAGAGGGAACTGTCGGGCGCGCTCCTCCGTTGGCTGCTGCCTGCCTGTGGTGTTTCTGAGCTGCGCCCACGCTGCGTGGGCCGGGGTCTGCTTGTCGATGGCAGGACGGTGCCGCCGCACCTGGTTTTCCACACGGAGCTCTCTTGCCCAGGGCGGACACTTGTGTTTGGGCCGTGAGTTTCCAGCTTGGGGCTGTGATGAGTGCAGCTCCTCCTGACATCTGTGTATGTCTCTGTGTGGGCACGTGTTGTCATGGCTTTGGGGTCGGTCCGCAGGGTGCGATGGCTGGTTTTGTGGGTGTGAGCTTCGTTTCTTACACTCTCCAGTTGCCCATATGCCGCCCATTTTCACTTCGAATTCCGGAGCTCTGGAGAGCTCCCCCCTTCTCTCGTGGCCCGGCTTCAGCCTGGTGTGTTGGGGTGATGGTGGCAGAAAGGCTCTGGTGGCTCTTCCCTTCTTCCTGCACTTGTGAGAGGAGGAGGAGGAGACCTGAGCAGGACTCGCTGTGGCCGGCTCAGAGGATGCCCTTGGACCTGAAGTCTGATCCCCAGTTGTTGATAGAGTTGCCTCTATGGTCTGTCCCCTGTCTGTCCACCGTATTGGCCAGTAGTGTCCCAGAGGGGCTGGGTTTCCTAAAACACTGAGGCCGGGTGGCTCCGAGATGTTTCTGTGTTTCGTGACCTTTATATACCTTTTGCCCTTTCACCCAGTCAGTCCACGCACACGAGTGCCACCATTGCCCAGGAGCCCTGTGGGCCGTTGGGTCCAGAGCACACCTAGTAATGAGAGCAGGGGTCCCAAGGAAGGGAGCTGTGGGTGTGGTGGGTGGGGCCGCGGCACAGAGCCGTGCAGGCCGGCCCCAGGCGGGAGCCCTCTCGGAGGAGGGCTGGAGAGGAGCCGGGGAAGGCCGGCTGGAGTGAGGTCTGGGCCAAGTGGTGGAGCTGCCCTGAGGCCTGTGAGGTGAGCATGACTGAGCTTGAGGTTGGAGAGGCTGTGGGCCCTGGGCCTGTGGTGAGGGTGGCAGATGGGGCCTGGTGGGGAGACATGGAGACCGGGTGGGGCAGGGGACCCTCTGGGCGGTGGTCCTGGCAGGGGGTGGGCGGTGGGGGTAATGCTGTGTGGTCACCGGGATGAGGAAGAGAGCCCTTGGGGGCTTAGTGTCACATGTCTGTGTGTGTAGCCCTGTGCAGTGTGTGGTCACCGTTGGGTGATTGTCCGAGGTCAGGTGTGCAGTTAGACATGACGTCGTTCAAGCCTTCATGCTTTCGCACGAGGATTTTAGTGGTGGCTTCATGGGAACTTTGGCCTCCGCTCACCCGCCGGTGTCCTTGGTGGCTTCCTAAATGGACCACATTCCCGTGCCCAGCCATGCGCCTCAGGACCTCCCTGGGCCACTGCAGCGGCCCCCGGGGCCCTTGGGATGGCTTTGTTCTCCAAAAATTCCGTCAGTTAACTTGTGGGAAATTCACTGGATGTGCTTTTTTCTCTTAGTTATAAAACCCACTATGATTTCTGACTAATCAGTTATTTAAAAGTTCTTCCAACTTCTGAATGTCTTTTCAGATTTTGTCATTAACTTCAGACCTACTTGTGTGATAGAGAGTGACATCTCTGTGTTCCCTGACACTGGTTGGGGGTGTGGTGTGCGAGCCTGGCGGTGCGCGCTCTGACGGAGGGGCCCCACCGTGGGCGTCTGTTTGAGCTGCATCGCCGGGGCGGGGGGCCTCCCGCAGACGTGGGGGCGGCCTCAGTGGCTGGCAGCTTTAATTCATCTTCCTGCTGACGTAACTGGCCGGGTTTAGGCTGCTGGGTCGATGGGGACGGAAGCTGGAGGGCCCCAGAACTCAGGCGTCATCGGAGAAGCCTTTGCTGCTCGTCCTGACCGTTTAGGGCTAGGAAGGCAACCGGTGCCTAGAGGCCAAGCCCAAGACACCTGGCAGTTACCGTTGCCGGGAAAGCGAGCGGCTGAAACACAGGGAAAATGTGCTGACGTGTGCCCCTGGGTTTGTTGTGACCCTCCTCTCGTTATAGACAGGAACCCATTACCCCTGCTGGCCACAGTGCGCCGGCTATGCCTGCCGGGCGGGAAGCTCGCCACACCGCCTTACTGACAGCACAGGGGCTCTGTGTGTCTGGGTCTACAGCCACGGAACGGGAGGGGCGAGACTGGGCTTCCTCCCGTTCAGGGGCTTTGGGAGTCCAGACTGAAGGGTCGCAGCTGGGAGCAGCAGTGGGAGCTGGTCCTGTGGACGTGGGCAGGAAGGAGCCCAGGGCAGCAGCCAGCCAGATGGCTGGTGCCATCCATGTGGCTCTGAGGCCCTCTCTCAGCCGAAGTCCATGGTCCTGTTGCCAGGCTGGTGGCTGGTCTGTTGTGACAGGCAGAGTTCGTGCTCACCGAGGCAGGCTCAGCTGCAGGAGTTCTGGGGGGTCATGACCTGGCAGCCAGCAGGAGCTCCTGGAGAGTGTGTGGCCCACTGCTCTGCGGAGACCTGCCGGCCTCTCATGCCTGGCAGGGGAGAAGAGCTCTCTCTGCTGAGGCCGCTGCTTTTTCTGCAGAGGAGGGGATGCTGGCTGTTGGCCCACATGGCTGACGTGTGGGCGGCAGGGGCCTGCAAGTTGAGTGACTCAGGGACCCTGTGGATGTCAGTCCGGTGAGGGAAGTGGCCGTCTTATCTGTTTTTTAAAGATGTTATTTATTTATTTGATGGAGAGAGACACAGCGAGAGAGGGAACACAAGCAGGGAGTGGGAGGGAGGAAAGCAGGCTCCTGCTGAGCAGGGAGCCCGATGCGGGGTTCGATGCCAGGGTCCTGAGATCATGACCCGAGCCGCCCAGGTGCTGCGGAGGTGGCCGTCTTGAGAATGGCCTGTCTCCTCGAGGCCTGGCCTCATCCTGACTCACAGAGACAGTTCACCCACACCCACACCCCTCCTCCCTCCTCCTTCTCTTGGTGCGGGCCGTTCCCCCTTCTGTCTGCCCCAGGGCTTGGTGGAGAGGAGCCCGAGACCAGGCCTGGGTGGTGTCCCGGACTCTGCCTGAGGGGAGCTGGCCAGGACTCTCTGTCTCCATCCATAGCTTGCTCCAGCCTGCTCTCCCCTGCGGACCCCTGTCCTGGCTCACCTGGCCTCTCCCCATCCCCCGTGGCACCGGCCCTCTGCGTTCTGTTGATCCAGTGCCGCATCTGCGCTGCCTTCGGGATCTGGGAGCAGCCCCCACTGCTTGGAGCCCGCAAGTCAGGAGACCTTGGTGGAGGGCCTGCCTTGGTCGGCCCCCACACCCCATGGAGCCCCACAGGAGTTTTTTGAGTCTCAGTATTTTCACATTCTTTTGGATAATCGTCCACTTTGATTTAATTAAAAACAAAAACCTTCTAGCCAGCCCCAGAGTTAGCCTGGATCCTCCAGGAAATAGTGAGCCCAGCCGCCTGGCAAGGGCAGCACAGTTCCCGAAGACGCCAGCAGCCCCCTCCCCCAGAAGACCCACAGGAACTTCCCCAGAGCATGCCCAGCTGCCCTGGTCCGGCACTGGGGAAGTAGTCTAGAGTATGGGGTTTTCTCATGATTGTTTCATCTTTCCATTTTAATTTGTTTTCCCTTTTCAACTAATTTATTTTATCAACTTCTGTTTTAAGTCTTTTTTAATTTTCGTTTTTACAATTACATTTGTTTTTTAAGAAGGGAGAGACCTTTTTATTTATTTATTTTTAAAGATTTTATTTATGTATTTGACAGAGAGAGATCACAAGTAGGCAGAGAGGCAGGCAGAGGCAGAGGGAGAAGCAGGCTCTCCACTGAGCAGAGAGCCCGATGCGGGGCTCAATCCAAGGACCCTGGGATCATGACCTGAGCCAAAGGCAGAGGCTTAACCCACTGAGCCACCCAGGAGAGCCCCTACAATTACATTTTATCTTTTCATTGTATTTAATTTTTTTTTTTTTTTAAGATTTTGTTTATTTATTTGACAGGGAGAGAGACAGCGAGAGAGGGAACACAAGCAGGGGGAGTGGGAGAGGGAGAAGCAGGCTCCTGCTGAGCAGGGAGCCCGATGCGGGGCATAGTCCCAGGACCCTGAGATCACGACCTGAGCTGAAGGTAGATGCCTAACGACTGAGCCACCCAGGCACCCCTCATTGTATTTAATTTTATATATATATAAAGGTTTTTCTTTCTTTACAATTTAGTTTCTTATAACAAACCAAAATACACCCAGGATCTAGTGTGTCGCTCTGTTCTCTTCACCTGTCTGATTATATTCTCTCTCTCTCTCTCTCTCTCTTTTTTGGGCTTCTGGTCTCTTTGATCTGTTTAACGTGTATTTCTCTGGGGTCATTCTTGCCATTTTAGTGTTTTGTTCATGTATTTTCTGCACAAGATGAAAATGCGGTTTTATTCCTGTGGTGAGAACATTCTGGAATGGAAGCATCCCCTGAGGGTGAGGTTCAGTTTCAACACGATGCCATGTTGCAGGCGGTGTCCCCCCTCCCTGAAATTTAGCCCGTGGAGGCAGACCCCTGCTCCTGAAGTGAGGTGGGAGGCCAGGGGCCCTGCGGATGGTCTGCTGCCGGGCTGCGCGACAGGGGTCCCTGTCCAGTGTCTGGGCAGAGGCCGGCTGCCCTGAGAGCTTGAAGCAGACTGGATGAGGGCCACAGCCTGGGGAGGGCACAGCTGACCCATGAGGACTTTGGGCACAGACACTGTGCAGCTGGACTGCTCCAGGCTCCAGGGACACAGCGCACCCCCGGCCCTCAGGACAGCCCGGAGATAATGAGGCAGGGCAGCTACAGGAGGGGACAGGAGTGGGGGAGGAGGGTGCGCCTAGGTGTGGAACCCTGGCATGTCTGGGGGCTGCAGGGAGGCCGATGGGTCCAGTTTGGACATGGGGTCTGACAGCAGAGGTGAGGGTGTGGGGGTACAACACTGGCGGTGCTATGGGCAATGGGAGACCTGGATGTCTCCGCAGGATGGGTAGGTGAGTGGCCCCTTGGCTCAGTGCCAGCGTGCCAGCACCAGGTCCTGGCGCCGGCATGAAGGGCTGGGCCTCCAGGTGCCCACGTGAGCTCGGGGGGCCGTGCTGGTGGGGGCACCCCAGCTGCGCATCTGTCGGATGTCCTGCTGGCTGGGCTCGGGGAGTCAGGTGTTTTCTTTTTTCTGTAGTTGGATTTCATCATTTAACTTTGGTTAGGACAGGAGAGTGAAAATAACACTATAATAAAAGCAAGTCAGAGCTGATTTTGCCGTTGTCGTTGGAGAGCACTTGGGAGAATGGAACGTGTGCTGGCCAGAGCCGCCTTTCCCCCGGCGCTCCCCTCGGGTGCTCCTGCGGCCGTGGGCAGCCTGTCTGGGCTGGCGGGCTCGCTCTGCTCCCAGGAGCCACCCAGCGGGGGACTCGGTGTGTTGACCCAGTTGGCAGCCCCGTGCAGGCAGATCGTTGCTGTCCTACCACAGGCCTTATTGCAGGAACAGAATGAGCTGGGGGAGGGTTGCTGCAAATAGGCCGTCGTGCTGGCCCACCCCCACGCTCTGGAAGAATAAGAAAATGCACATGAAAAGTGTCCACTTAATGAGAATTGTTTTAGTTCACATAGAGAAGACTGACAGGAGAATCGTATTTCATTCCCATCAGGAATATGACAGCACCAGCTTTGTTCACATCCCCCGGTCCGCGATGTGGGACAAGACCCTCCGACCACTGTCCACCCCTCAGGGCCAAGCACACGTCCGCCGCGTCCAAAATGGTCGGCTGCGTTTTGAGACCTTTGAATTCCGTGTTTCAGGTTTTTGAAGGGCGAGGAAGACTGTGAACATCTGAGAGGGGAAAATAGGCCAAAGACAGTCTAGCTTTTTACAAAATCAACGTGCAGTCTCGAGCTGTACTGGGGTAATTGGCGCCCCTGGACCCCCCTGCCCCTGAAACCAACATCGTGTGTCCACAGCAACCCTGGCCCTCTCACCTGCGCCAGAGACCCCGAGCTCTAGTGCAGGGCCCCCCTCAAGTGCTGGGGTCCATGTGCCTGCAGGCTCCTTCTCACCAGCTACAGCCTGTCCCACGCAGATGCTTAGCCACAGTCCTGGGGAAACCACGCAGCACAAGGACCTGTGGTTTGTTTTTTTGTTTTTGTTGTTGTTTAAATATTTTATTTATTTGAGAGAGAGCGAGAGCGCACAAGCAGGGGGAGGGGCAGAGGCAGAGGGAGAAGCAGGCTCGCCACTGAGCAAGGGGCCGATGCGAGGCTCGATCCCGGGACCCTGGAATCATGACCCAAGCTGAAGGCAGGCGCTCAACGGACTGAGCCACCCAGGCGCGCCCCCGGCCCCGCCAGGTACCCATGGTTCTTGAAAGCCACATGGGGGTTTTCGGCATAAGAGCTTTAATCAGTATTGAGAAGTAGTTTTGAGTTGGCGTAGGCATCTCTGAGTTCCTGGACACGGAGGTGTTTGAGATTACTCAGTTGTTGAAGGAAAGGAAAAAATGGGTCCTTCGGGACCCATTGTCCCTCCCCAGTCAGCCGGCTTTCGTGGTGACTTCAGAACCTGGCTGGGCACAGGAGAGGGACAGGGGCGTTTTCCCTAAGTGGCCAGCTGCCAAAGAAGAAGGTCACGGGCCGGCTCAGTCAGAGGGGCGCGCGGCTCTCGATCTCGGCGTCGCGAGTTTGAGCCCCACGCTGGGTGTAGAGCCCACTTCAAAAAAAAGAAAACAAGGAACTGATGTTAAAATGTTAGGTTATGTGAGTAACTAATGTATTTTACAGAAGTAATTCCTATTAATCGGTTTTCTACTCACGACATTGACACCGAGTGTATGGGTTTTCATCACCAAGTGGTTCTCCGGTTCTCTGGAGACACCAACTGGGTGTCCTACAATTTAGTTTGCTCTGACACCAGCTGTCCGGAGTTCACGAAGACCCACTTCGGGGGTCTAGGCCACCCGCACTTGTGTCTGCCCTGACAGTGAATCCAGGGTCCCCAAGACTCCTCCTCCGGTTTGATAGTTTGCTACAGGGCCTGACAGAACCCAGGAAGAAACTTCACTCACCAGTTAGCAGTTTATTTAAAAGGCTGCAAGTGAACAGGCAGATGAAGAGGTATATGGGGCGAGGTCTGGAAGCGTCTGGAATGCAGGGGCTTCTGTGCCCATGGGGTTTGGGATGCACCACCTTCCTGGCATGTTGGTGTGTTCACTAACCTGGAAGCTCACAACCTTTTCGTTTTGGGTTTTTTGGGGAGGACCCATTGGTCGTGGGTGATGGGCTCGGTCTCCAGCTTTCTAATCACACGTCGAGGCCCTCGGCCACCAGCCCCCAAGCTGCTCGAGTCACCTGGGTGGTGTGAAGCCAGGTGAGACCGGCCGGAGGGAGGGGGGTACTGGTCAGGGGCCCCCGCAGCTGCTCCTCTCGGCCCCGCCGCTCAGCGAACTCCCAGGGGCAGGGATGAGGAGCGCAGAAACGGTTCTTCTTGGCTGGTGGTGTCACAGAGACACGGCAGAAAACTCAGGCGCCTTCGGTCGCTCACCCGCTCTCTGGAACGTGCTGGGCCCGGACCGCGCCCGAGAGACCCTGGAAGCAGTGCCCGTCCGGCCGGAGGAGGACCGCTGCCCTGGAGCACACACTGTGTCGGAGGAGTGACAGTCCGCCCGTCGCGAAGGGATAGCTTTTCCTTTAAAGTCTTCCTTATTACGAAATAAAACATGTATTGCAGAAGATAAGGTTGAGCAAAAACAAGGGAAATAAGAACGGCCAGTGAGCCCAGCGCCAGGGTGACGCGTGGTTCTGGTCTGTCTCATCATAGCCTCACCTCCCCAAACCCACCCAGGGTCTGGGAGAACGAGTCGGGCACCGCGTGCTTTTGGAAGCCTGTGAACACCGTCACAGCCTTGAGAGCCCGCTCCTCTTTACGGTGCTGTTGGGGTGTGATTAATGAAACGATTATATTTATCTTAGAGAAAGTGGGGGGTGGAGGGAGAAGAGAATGTCCAGCAGGCTCCCCACTGAGCAGGGAGCCCGACGTGGGACTTGATCCCGGGACCCTGAGGTCATGACCTGAGCTGAAACCAAGAGTCGGACACTTAACCAACCGACTGTGCCCCCCAGGTGCCCCAGTGCTATCAGGGTTTTTAAAGAATCAAACATTTTACCATTCAGCCTCCACACCACCTCTGGAGAGGAGACCCGCTTCCCTGTCCGAGCCACGCTGCTTCTCGCGGGCCGCCCGAGCCCCTGCTTGCGTTTACCGCGGTGGCGCCTTCTCCCTCGGCCTCGGGGGTGCTCTGGGTTCCCTGCTGAGTACAGTCTTCTCTCCCGCAGAGTCCGATGGCCAGCTGTGCGGGGTCACAGCCGCCCAGGACGAGGAGCCGCCCGCCTGCCCCGATGAGTTCGACGACTTCGTTACTTTCGAGGCAAGTGGTTCTCGCTGCGGGGCTGAGAGGGCTTTGACCTGACACGTCTTGCTTTTTGTCTTCCGCGTCCTGCTCCGCTTAGTGGCGCCCGGCTGTTCCTGTGGGAAGTGCCATGGAGGGCAGGTTGGGCTCACCTTGCAGTCCTGGGCCCATGCTGGGGACTCTGGGGGGCTCATGGTTGTGGCGGGAGGTCAGCCGCTGTCTGCCCCACAGCTGCTCACCCAGGCCATTGGCGGGGACCCCCTTAGGGCCTCTTGCGGCAGAGGGCCAGGCTCTGCAGTGGTGTTGTGTCGCCTTTTCTCCGGCTGCCAAAGCCAGAGCAGGGACGTGCTGTGAAGTTCTGGTTCTACCAAATTTCAGATCATTTTCTGGGTTTAGGGACTTCTAACACCTCATGCCCCTTTGCCACCTGCCCCCACGGTTGCTGTGGCTACGTGGTGTTCCCTGTAACTGGGGGTGTTTTGTGCGCAGCAGGGAGGTCTCTGAGCAGCCACAGAACACGGGCCACGCGGTGGTGTCGCACCCGAGGGGGGTGGTCAGGTGCCGGGACAGCCCGTGTGGCCGGGCGCGGCGTTTCGTCCTAGGAGGCCCATCAGAAGCCCGGGGGGGCCCGGGGGCTGTTGCCCAGCGCGGGTGCAGAGAACCGCGCCGCGCTGTGGCCTGGTGGCGGAGAGCCTCGGCGCCTGGCTCAAGTGAGGCGGCGGCACGAGGCAGCTTCCCAGGGTCCACAGGGTTCACTGCTCTCCTCTGGAGCCTTGTGTCCTGGCTCTGAGGGGGCCGCTCCAGGCACTGGTCAGCCCACAGACAGCGTGGGTTCACTTTGACTGTCACTCCTGATGCCACAGACCTCTGGGCCCCTGGGGAGCATTCAGCACTCACAGCTGTGTCCTGAAGTTCCAGCCAGGTCTGAGCCCCCCAAGGGCAGGGACCACGCGGCGTTGCATCCTGTTCAGTGAGGTTGGCGTGTTCATTCTGTGTGTGTGACCTGGGTTCCCAGGTTGTGTCTGGCCATTGGCGGCGGTGAGCCCGTGTGGCTGGGTGGGGGCTGCAGGCGTGCGGGACTCTGGCGTGTCACGTGTCCGTCGCATGGACCGCCAGACCGTGTGGCGGAGAGAGAGGCGCTTACCTCACCGGCTTGGGGCGGCTCTGTGCACCTTGACTTACCTTGGGTTTCCCAGCGGGGCAGCGTAGGTCAGGGGGGTCCTTCTTGCCTTGTTTGGAGCAGCCGGGGGGGTCGCAACCCTTAGGCCGAGACGCTTGTGCAGGTCGCATCGGACCTTTATCTCCCCTCCCAGCAGAGCCGGGCCCGAGCGTCAGTATCGTCCACTCCGTCCCTCCTCAGGGTTCTGCTGGGGCGTCAGTCTCTTCGCTCTCTGTGGAGGTGGGTGTAGTGGGTTCAGTGGTGGTTTCCCAAAGGATGGGACCACTCAGGACCTGTGAACGTGACCTTATTATTTTGAGAAAGGGTCCTTGTACAGTAATTAAGTTGAGGGTTTTGAGATGAGATCGTGCTGGGGAGTAAGTAGGCTGGGCCCTGAGTTTAGTGACGGGTGTCCTTAGATGGGGAGACACACAGGAGCCCTGCGATGGAGCCACGGGGGCTGGAGGGATGGAGCCACGTGCCCAGGGCTGCCCGGGCCCACCAGGAACCGCCCCCCCTTGGAGCCTTGCTGACCCCTCCAGGACCAAGAGGACATATTTCTGTTGTTTGAGACGCCCAGTTTGTGGTCGCGTGTTGCGGCAGCCCGGGACACTGACACGGAGTCTGTGAGTCGGTGGTGAAAGGCATCGACACATTTTGTGCTTAAAGAGCCCATGTGGCCAAAAACGTGGCAGCCTCTGAGGCTGGGACTGCCTCCTGAGCCCTGGACAGTGGGCAGGGGTCCTGTCTGACTCTGGCCCCCTCCTAGCCTCTGTGCCGGTGGACCCCTGAGGCTCACGAGAGTGTGGTCCTCCCGCCTCTGTGTGACCTCGGGGGACCAGCTCCCACCTTGCACGTGTGGCCTTCAGAAGGCGTGGTAGGAATCTGATGTTTCAGAGAATGCAAAAGGGATGCTTCTGACTTTTTTTTCCCCAGAAAGGAGGAAACATTTATTTTTAAGGCTTTTGTTGTTGTTGTTCCTTTTGAAAAACAGTTAATACTTTATATTTGAAGAGTTTTAGCCTTTCAGAAAAAGGAGCAGATAGTACAGGGAGAGCCCGTTCTTCCCACCGCACACCGGCCCCCGACACAGATGGTCATGGACACTGTGCTTCGATCGGTGCGCTACGTTTGTTAGACTTGATGACCCAGTGTTGATGTCTTGTGGGTAACGGAAGCCCATCGTTGACGTTAGGGGTCCCTCTTGGTGTTAATGCATTCTGTGGGTTTATTATAATTTTTTTAAAGATTGTATTTATTTCTTTGAGAGAGAAAGACCACGAGTGGGGTGGGGCAGAGAGGGGCAGAGGCAGAGGGAGATGCAGACTCGGCGCTGAACAGGGAGCCTGATGAGGTTCTTGACCCCAGGACCCCAGGACCCGAGCCGAAGGCAGGTGCCCACCGACGGAGCCCCCTAGGCGGCCCATGTGTTCTGTGGGTTTGAGCAAGTGTCCAAGGTCATGTGCTCACTGGGCGGCACTGTACAGAGGAGTTTCGCTGCCTCCAACACCCTCTACTCCCGGGATTCATCCCTCTTTCCCCGCCAGAATCTGGCAGCAGCTGATCTTCTGCTGTCTGCACAGTTGTGCCTTTTCCAGAATGTCACAGAGTTGGAATCCAGTGTGTGGCTTTTGCTGACTGGGTTCTGTCACTTAGTTATATGCGTTTAAGGCTTTTCCATGTCTTCTTTTTTTTTTTTTTAATTTATTTATTTGTCAGAGAGAGAGGAAGAGAGAGCAAGCGAGCACAGGCAGACAGAGTGGCAGGCAGAGGCAGAGGGAGAAGCAGGCTCCCTGCCGAGCAAGGAGCCCGATGTGGGACTCGATCCCAGGACCCTGGGATCATGACCTGAGCCGAAGGCAGCCGCTCAACCAACTGAGCCACCCAGGCGCCCCTTTTCCATGTCTTCTTAATGCTTTTTATGATCTTTA
>PISX010027863.1:0-22361 GCA_004024625.1 Mellivora capensis
ACGGAGGACATGGGGAGATGGAGAGGAGAAGGGAGTTGAGGGAAATTGCGGGGGAGATGAACCATGAGAGACTATGGACTCTGAAAAACAACCTGAGGGTTTTGAAGGGGCGGGGGGTGGGAGGTTGGGGGAGCCTGGTGGTGGGTATTGTGGAGGGCACGCATTGCATGGAGCACTGGGTGTGGTGTAAAACTATGAATTCTGTTACACTGAAAAGAAAAAAAAAAATTTAACAAAAAACACAAACAAACAAAAGGGCTGAACTTGAGACCATTTTGTTCCCCTCTATGTCCTCAGCATCTGGGACAGAACCTTGTAAACATTAGGTGTTACATTAATACTATTGAACAAATGGATAGAGAAGGATGGGTGGCAACTCTGTGGAGGGACAGACTAGGGGAAGCCATTGGGGGCGCAGATTGTGGCTTCATTTAGGGACAATGCCTCTGGAAAAATGTGCAGAGGTGGGAATTTTCTACTAGAATTGGGAGTTTGGTTGGGAAGTGGGTTAGAAGAAGAACGGTAGGAAGTTGAAACTCTTTTCTAGAGGTTTCTTGGCATAGAGTAGAATGACTATGGTTGACTGACCTAAAACAAACTAAAGGGCTGGGCCTTTTATTTTAATCCCATAAATAGGGAGAGTCTCTAAAGATTTTTGAGTGGGAGAATCAAATGATGAAATGAGCTTTAGCAAGATTAATTTTGCACAGCTTTGCAGGGTCCATTAGAAATCAATCATGAGGCCACACTAACAACTTAATGTAAACCAGAGAACCGGTTCAAAGTTAATGGTTGCCATGAGAGGGGAAGGAAAGGTATTAGAAACAGAGCAGAGAAGGGCTGACAAGACTTGTGATTAATTTAATGTGCCTGGGAGGAAGTACAAGAGAGACTGGAAATCACAGGGCACAGAAGCCAGAGTTGTGGGAAGTCAGAGAAGGACCCGGGGGGTAAGAACTGAAGTCATAAGCAGCACGTTCATGCTTAAGAGACTGAAGTGAACAGGGGCGACTGTTTCAGTGTGGATGGAATAGAGGCTACACAGACAACTTGGTCTTCAGGCTGGAGGCAATCACTACACACTGGAGAGAGAAGAGAATCACTACCCACCAGCACAGAGGGCAACGCAGGAAGGCAAGAGAGCAACAGGATCCTCTAGAGAAACCCACACAAAGCTGAGACCCCCCAGATGGTGACGCCGGTTGTGAGGATGGGTAGCTTTCCTCTCAGAACAGGAAGGAACAATGAGAGTGTGTCCAAAGTACCCTGACATGGAGGAATGGGGATGGCATGACAAACTGGTAAGGGGATGTCCATCAAATGTCTTGAAAGTTCTTCCTCAAGTTGAAATTGTTACCTTTTGAGAGTAGAAAGGCCATTTTAGCCTAAGATTGAGAGTTTAAACCAAGCAGGAAAGATGAAAAGGACACCAGGAAGATAATGAGGTAAATAAAAGAGTAAGTAGACAGCCAGGAGGGTCTAGCCTCCCTGTTGCAGGGGGACAGTCTCCAGAGATGGTCTGCTTAGGGAAACACAAATGGCATAAAGCAGATGGTGGTGATCCTTATGCATAGGAATGCACCTTGTAGGGTCAAATGGCAGGGGAATCTGGAATGTTGAGTGAGAACAGCATGGGACAGCTGACCCAGTTACACAGGCTGGACAGGGAGTCCTCAGAAGGAAGCTAGTAGGAGGAAGCAGCTGGGACAGTTGAAACCTTGGCAATCCCAATTTTAAAAAAGCTGCCACATTTCAAACAACAACAAAAACAACAACAATGTATTTTACGGGCGCCTGGGTGGCTCAGTGGGTTAAGCCGCTGCCTTCGGCTCAGGTCATGATCCCAGGGTCCTGGGATCGAGTCCCGCATCGGGCTCTCTGCTCAGCAGGGAGCCTGCTTCCCTCTTTCTCTCTGCCTGCCTCTCTGTCTACTGTGATCTCTCTGTCAAATAAATAAAAATCTTTAAAAACAACAACAACAACAACAACAATGTATTTTAGATGTGGGGATATAGCAATGAACAACCTGGTCAAAAATCCTAGCCCTCCTGGAGCTTCTATTCTGCTCTGGGGAGAAGGACAGGAAGATACACAGTACGGAAGTTGGTGAAGAAAACTAGCAGAGCGACAAAGAGACTGTAATCAAAGGCGGAAGCTCCCAAGTTCAAGACCACAGAGCTAGAGTGGTCGGGTGATTCTAAGTGCTAGCAGGGTCTAGAGTGGGTTACACATCCACGGGTTTGGAACAATTCCAATTACTCGCCACCAAGGGGAAAAGGTGCAGATCGCACTCCTGACTTGCTGGTCTGGCATGCACTATTCTGCCTTCTCTGGGTTCTTTTTCTTTTCCCTCTCTAGTGGTTTGGGGGACAAACTATTTTTTATTTTATTTATTTTTTTTTTGGAGGCTGACATGGGGCTTGATCTCATAACCCTGAGGTCATGACCTGAGCCAAAATCAAGAGAAGGATTTTTTAAAATTTTTTAATTTTTTATAAACATATAAAGTATTTTTACCCCCAGGGGTACATGTCTGTGAATCGCCAGGTTTACACACTTCACAGCACTAACCATAGCACATACCCTCCCCAATGTCCATTACCCCACCCCCCTTTCCCTCTCCCCTCCTCCCAGCAACCCTCAGTTTGTTTTGTGAGATTAAGAGTCACTTATGGTTTGGGAGGACAAACTATTTTTATGCTCTGGACCATACAAGGCTTTCAGATGCTCACTGGCATAACAGGTGCTAAGAGAAGAAAAATGAGACATTTCTTTGAGAGGCTTGGGCTGCCTAAGCTTTGTACCCTAGGTAGGTCCCTGGCTCGGGGCTCCTCTCACGGGCCCACTTGTCATGTGGTAAGTAAAAATCCCTCTAAAAATGTAAACGTGACTAGCCCATACCTTCTCTATGGGGTAGGGCCTGGACACAGGTGAGGACAAGGAGATGGAAGGTAAGGCTCTGTGGAGGGGCAGGGGTTGGTGACGGAGGCACAGGGGGACAGGAGCTTCTGCGGTGGAGGCTAGAGCCACAAAGTCATGATGTCCCATGGGTCCCTGCTGTGGAGGCTGAAGTCCTCCCGAGTTACAGCCAGAGAGAAGCAGCAGATCAGAGGATGACCACAGTGGTCCCCAGAGGGATGGTGACAGGGTTATGGGAGGACTTCGGGAAAGGCAACACATCTCAAATACTGGGACCCCCAACTGATGGTGATGATGATCTCTTTTCTAAAGAAGACCCAGGAGATCCAAAAGCAAATGTCCTCTCCACCCTCCTCCTTCCACCAGCAGGGTGGGCCACGATGAAATGCAGGCAGGTGGCACGGGTATCCTCTGGGGACAATATGTTGGCTGATTACGGGGAAGACACGAATATGCCGAGGGGCAGACTGTACAGTGACATGAGGATTTGCCATCTGCAGTGGAAGTGGACGCTCAGAGAGACAGGAGAAGGGGGTGGGGAGGAAAGGAGAGCTGCCGAGAAGCAGCCATTTGGAGGTTTTCCTCTGAAATGTGAGGTGTGGATGAGATGGCCCCAAGAGGGAAGCCAGAGACAGTACGTGGACGGACCGATGGACGAGCGGAGGCGGCAAAGCTTTGTTAGCACAGGGAGCAAAGGCCACTTCCCATTATGGGCTGAGTTGTCCCCCCTCCCCAAATCCATCCATTGAAGTCCTAGCCCCCTGCCTCTGTACCTCAGACTGTAACTGTGTCTGAGACAGAGCTATTCAAGCTAAAATGAGGTCCAAAATGCAGTAGGAGGGCTGTGGGGGTAGAAAGAGGAGATGAGCACCCAGACGCACACAGAAGGAAGACCACGTGAGGCCGCAGAAGAAGGTGGCCACCTGTGAGCCTCTCAGGAGAAACCAAATCTGTAGCCACCTTGATCTCCAGATTCCAGCCTGCAGGAGGGCGAGGAAACAACTTTCTGTTGTTGAAGTCACCCGGTCTCTCATACTTGGTTACGTGAGCCCTAGTTAATGAATACCATGCTCACTACATACCAGGCAACAGTTTGAATGGAATGTTGACCAGGGCTGATGAAAACCCTTCTTTATAAGGTCCTACAGAAATGAAAACTACTGGGGCACCTGGGTGGCTCCGCTGGTTAAGTGTCTGCCTGAGGCTCAGGTCATGAGCCCGGGTACTGGGAGAGAGTCCTTCTCGGTGGGGAGCCTGCTTCTCCCTCTGCCCACCATTCCCCCTACTTGTGCTCTCTCTCTCTCTCTCTGTCAAATGAATAAATAAAATCTTTTAAAAAAAGAAAGAGAGAAATGAAAACTACTTAAACTTTCTCATTCTTGTCCATTTGGAGAAACGATATCTCTTGCTAGTATTGCCTACCATCACACCAGAGCAGCAGTGAGTACCTCCAAGCCAGCTGGAAGCCCATCTGTGGGGGTAGCAGAAGCTGGTGTAAGGGGTAGAGGTCCAGCTTGCTCGGTGGTGAGAACATGACATCACTTCTCATCTTGACCACTGTCCCCTCCTAACCACCGCACTCCGAAAAGGAACAGAAAGAGGAATAAATAAGAAGAAAGCAGAAACTAGCAAGAAAGTATCCTCAAAGTTGAGGCCACCTCTACCCCCACTTGATAATCATGAGCTAGAGAACATCGGTGAGATCTATCCACCTTTCTTCCTTTCTTTCTTTCTTTTTCTTCTTTCCTTCCTTTCTTCCTTCCTTCCTTCCTTTTTAAAATGCAGCCTCCATGTCCAGCATGGAACCCAATGTGGGGCTTGAACTCATGACCCTGAGATCAGATCTGATCTAGGATCAAGAATCGGATGCTTAACCAACTGAGCCACCCAGGAAATCACCTAAATTTACCATGTCTTGAAGCCTCTAGCTACTCTAAGAACACATAGATTGTTCTCCATGAGAACCCCTGTATTTCACAACAACGTTCACGCCAACACCAACAAACTGCGTGGCCTCAAAGTGTGGAATGAACAGCTCACCATGGCAGCCTCCGTGTTTATCTTCCATGTCGATCCACTTTATAGCTCTGAGGTTACCAGTCCATGATGCATTTGGCATGGAGCCAGGGACACCTGCAATGTTGATAAAGAAGAAAAGCAGAAATAAGAACCAAGAGAGATGGGTGCCATTTCATCAACGAAGCCTGCAAGTTATGCTTATGTTTTCGGTAGATTATCTTTCACATTAGATTTTCCTTCATGGGTGCAAAACCTCAAAAGCTTACGGCATTAATAGTTGGTGGTTATGACCCCACCGTGCCACCAGTGAAAAAAGGAAAAAGAAAAAGATATATATATATATGCATAATTTTTTTGGTTATAATTTGTGCCCAAGCCTACAAAATACAGTTTAAGAAATACCATAGCTTGAAATCATAATGAAGATGGAAAAGTTGAGAGATTTGGGGGGTTATCTCTTAATGGCCCTCAACTGCATTTACATTCAGTCCTAACATTACAGCTTTTTAAGACTTTTCAGATGACTTGTATCTTAAGATGAAAGCTCAGAAAACAGGCTACTCTATGTGCTAAGCACTAATAAGTGAAAGCCCTTTATATGAGGTTGCAGTGTTAGGCATACAGAAGGGAAATATCTTGTTCACTACTTATAAACTCAAACACATCCCTTAACATGCTACCTTTTTAAAATGATTTTTTAATTTTTTTATAAGCAATCTCTATACCCAACATGGGGCTCGAACTTATGACCTCAAGATCAAGCATCCCACGATCCACTACTGACTGATCCTGCCAGGCCCCCTGACACATTATTCTTTTTATTCCTTAAAGTGCTTCTTGAGCATTTGGTGTTGCCAAGCATTGTGCAGGGCCCTGGGGAGAAAGAGAGGAAACAAGACCCAGTGAAGATGAATTGTCGACCCCACGCGGTAGGTTTGAGCTTTGAGATCCCCCCTATGAGGAAGACCGGTGTGCACTGACCCATCCATCTTCTCTATTTCTTTCCCCCATTCTTTGGCCCAAAGTTTAGTGGCTTACCAATTAACCAATCAGGAATCAATGCACTTTCTTAAAATGTAAAGAATCTTTAAAAAAGAGAAGAGGGCTTTGGGTCCCCACCAAGCCAGGGCTTTTCCACCTTGGCAATACTGACATTTTATCTATTTATTTATTTTTGCATATTTTTATATTTATTTATATTTTTATTTTATTTTAAAGAAATTTATTTTATTTACATTCAATGAATGAACATACAAAGCATTACTGACACTTTAGAATGGATGATTCCCTGTGATCAGGCCCGTCCCGGGTGCTGTGGAATTACACAGCAGCATGCCTGCCCTCCAACCACCGGATGCCAGTAGTACACAGCCCTCAGTTGTGACAATCAAAAACGTCCTCCAGTGTGGCCACATGTCCCCCAGGAGGGAGGGTGGGTGCACAAAACTACCCCATTTGAGAAATGCTCTGTTAAACCATTTTTTAAAACATCTATTTATTTTAGAGAGAGAGCATGAGAGAGTGAGCACACACGCATGAGTGGGAGGGGCAGACAGAGAGGGAGAGAGAATTTCAAGCAGGCTCCCTGCAGAGTGTGGAGCCCGATGTGGGGCTTGATCCTGGGACCCTGAGATCACGACCCGAGCTGAAATCAAGAGTCAGACGCTCAACCAGCTAAGCCACCCAGGGCCCCCTGTGCTAAAATAAACCATTTCGTATAACCCTCTCCATCTCAATAAATTTTGGACAGTTCACAGAGATTAAAGGGTCCATTTTAATCCCACAGAGTAGTTTTACCCCAAGATTTCTGTTCCTGGAAAGTGGGTAGGTGGGAATCAAAAGTAAATGCGACAAAAGAAGAAATATTTTGCTTCATAAGAGCTTCAGCAACTTTCACCGGTGAGCAAAGCAAATCTGAACGTAATTCTGATGTTAATAGTACCGCGCTCCTGACCTCTGGATCCAGACTGTAATAGTTCTTTCTCAGAAGACCCAGCAGGCAGAATAATGCCCCTCCCTATGACATGCATTCCAAGAAGTCTGGATCCTAATCTCTGGAACCTGAAATTATGTTATGTTACAGGGAAAAATGGAATTCCGTTTGCTAATCAGCTGACCTTAAAATAGGGAAATTACCCTGAATTATCCAGGCTGGACTAATGCAACCAC
This sequence comes from Mellivora capensis, assembly GCA_004024625.1. Lineage (NCBI taxonomy): Eukaryota > Metazoa > Chordata > Mammalia > Carnivora > Mustelidae > Mellivora > Mellivora capensis. The sequence continues at coordinate 7,108 of PISX010027863.1, forward strand.
AATGGTCTTTTAACAGTGGAAGAGGGAGGTGAAGAGCTGGTACATGGGTGGCCATTAGAAAAGGCTGAGACCCTACAGAAAGGAAGGGAGCCCAGCCAACACTTTGGTTTTAGTCTGGTGAGACGTGTGTCAGATTTCTGTCCTAGTAAAAGAATACATTCATGTTGGTTCAGCTGCTAAGTCTGCGGTAGTTTGTTACAACGGCAAACAAAAAACTAATATGCATACTAATAAGAAAAAAATTATCCAGGATGATAGATATTTCTTAATAAGAAAAAAAAAAACTAGACAAGACCAATACTTTTCAGAAAGTTTAATTGGATTAGGCACATGAACACGTTTCTTCTTTAAGAACATGAATAAAAATGTGCATGTTCAGAGGAAAAAAAGCTCTGTTCTTTTGCCCTGGTTCTTTTACCTAAATCAAGAATTGTACCCAGGTCTCCCAACTAAAATTACATTTTGCACAGCCCTTCCTGTAAATGGCATGATCCCTACTCCTAAGGGCTTGCTTAAGACAGATCCTTTTTTTTCTCGCTGCCAAACTTGAAAAGTTTGCTTATAAATACTGAGTAGTCCCCAAGAAAAATACCATTTATTAAGCAATATTTCTTCCTATTTCTCTGATATGCATTTATTACTTTAAAAATTACTTTAGCACATGCCTTTCCCAAGAGAAGCTTCTTTATTTTGTTCTTAGAACACATTTTAAAATAATTTAGAATAAAACTTGCCTTGGTTAAGTTGGGGGGTTAGGGGAGGACACTCCAGAAAACAAAGAGATAATTTGATACATTTACTTGTGTCAACAAGATTAGCAGACATGGATGTAATTTTTACAAGTCTATTTTGGTGAAAAGCTACAACAGAAAAGAGTGAACACATCACCTAACAAAAAGTCCCTACCCTCCTTTACACGATTACATTTTTTAAAGGATAAGATTTTTTTCCTCTTTCATTCTCACGAATATTGATAATCACAAACTGACTCTTCCTCAGAAAAACACTCCATTATTCTAGAGATAAGATGGTGACATCTATAATTAATGACTGCCATCTTTACAATAAACACGTAACAGGAGTGCCTGGGTGGCTCAGTCGATTAAGTTTCTGCCTTCAGCTCCGGTCATGAATTCGGGGCCCTGGGATCGAGCCCATGTCAGGCTCCCGCTCAGCGGGGAGTCTGCTTCTCCCTCTGTGTCTCCCCCACACCAACTCATGTGCACACACTCTCTCCCTCTCTCTCTCTCAAATAAATAAAAATCTTTAAAAAATAAAAAAATAAATACATAACACGTGAACTTCCTGCTCATGGAATTACAAACCTCAATTTTTTTTTTTAAGATTTTATTTATTTATTTGAAAGAGCGAGCGAGAAAGAGAGCAAGCACAAGCTGGGGGGAGAAGCAAACGCCCCGCTTATGCGGGGCTCGATCCCAGGACTCTGGGATCATGACCTGAGCCGAAGGCAGAGGCTTAACCGACTGAGCCACCCAGGTACCCCAGACCTCAACCTCCATACTTTAACGACAAATCTGTTTAAATATTACTCGTATGTGTGCAAACATTACATTTTTCCAAGTGGAATTAGAGAGAGGGATAAAGTCAAACTCCACTTTGTCTTTTCTTGCAAAGAATCCCGAGGCCCAGAAATACCTGGCAGGAGTGGGCAGATCCCCTGGCTTTACTGGACTGGGAACTTGGGCGTCCCCTGGGAGCTTGTCAGAGATGCCGAATCAGCCATCCTGCCGGAGAATCGGCACCCTCACAAGATCCCCAGAGCATCCCGGCACGTGATCCAGCCTGAGCAGTCCTGGGGCGTAACCAGCATTGCAAAGAGGACGTAGCTTCTGTCTCCTCTCTCCTTGAAGTCCCTCCCTCAGCCTTCACCAGGTTTCCGGTTACCTTTTCTTTCTCCCTTTCCCCACATTTTGCCCTGATGAAGAAATCTGGTACTATGTACCTTCCATCCTTTGGTTAAGTTTGCAAACCTGTCTGCACCGCAGGGAACATAGGCATTTGAGTAGACCACTTGAATCCCTTTCCTGAAGACCACCAGCCCCCCTCGTGTGGGGGAAAGCTATGTTGAGCAGAAGACCGGTCCTCAGGGAACCTTGACCTCACAGCATGGGGCCCACAGGGGATTCTCAGTCAATGTTAAAGGACTGAATGGGCGAGGCACATAAGGGTCACCCCCAGCAACTCAGTCTTCAGGGATGCCAGTAGCGTGTGGCTAAGACAGGCCTGCTTGCCACCTTGGTTTCCCAACAGATCACTGTACATGATCTACCTCTAGGTATCAAAAAGTATTTATTCTCCTCTCATGGCCGAGGCCAGCCTGTTTCGGTTCGCCCTACAGCAACTGACCATCAGTCACCTATTTGCCACGTGGGTCCTGCCTGGTACAACTCGCTTGATAACCCTCCACAGGGCTTCCGGTGGCAGCTCAAATGTCAACTCAGTGTGAAGACTTTGCAGGCATCGCTTGATTACTATTGTCAGGGAACAATGGCAAGCAAGAGACTGAGTGGTCTAAATGGACCGTGTGCCTACTACGAAGTGACTTAATGGGGCCTGGGTTGAAACGTACGTGGAGACCCCAAAGCTACTGATCGCATCACCTGTGCTGACATCCGATGCTCCTTCTACTTCCTAAAATTATCTACTAAGCATAATTTTCTCCCAGGGACGACCCGCAGCAGACGCCTCAGCACCGGGGGAACACAATCTCCCACTGCGATTGGGGAACTTCGTTCTTAACCCCACCTTTGTCACTAACCAGCTGTGTATCCTGGAACCATCACTTAAGACTGTAGAATCACCTTTCAAATGAAGTCTAGAACAGATCAGCGGATTTTCAAACTTTTAGACTGCAATCCACAGAAAAACAATTTACACCACCGCAGGCACACACATGTACATAAATGGAAGTTTCACAAACGACTTAGGCTTATTAGGTGTCATGCACCTGTTTATTTTGTTATTTTCTCATTTTCTGGTCAAAGCCTACTGAAGTGATTTCTGGATCCACTCATGGGGAAAAGTGCTATTTTAAAAATACTGGACTAGGGGGGCACCTGGGTGGCTCAGTGGGTTAAAGCCTCTGCTTTTGGCTCAGGTCATGATCTCAGGGTCCTGGGATCGAGCCCCACATCGGGCTCTCTGCTCTGCGGAGAGCCTGCTTCCTCCTCTCTCTCTGCCTGCCTCTCTTGCCTACTTGTAATCTCTGTCTGTCAAATAAATAAATAAAAATCTTAAAAAAAAAAAAAAAAACTGGAATAGGGGCACCTGGGTGGCTCAGTGGCTTAAGCCTCTGCCTTCAGCTCAGGGTGCTGGGATTGAGCCCCGCATCGGGATCTCTGCTCAGCAGGGAGTCTGCTTCCCCCCTACCCCCCTGCCTACTTGTGATCTCTCTCTCTGCGTCAAATAAATAAATAAAATCTTAAAAAAAATACTGGACTAGATGACTGTGTTTTTATTATTGCCATTATGATTATGATTATTCTTACTTGTCAGGATTCTAGGAGCGCAGTTACGGGATATATGGATAAAGTCTACATTCAATTCACCCGTGTCCTAGGAAGGGTCTCTTTTGCATTATTTCTAGGTTGGGGCAGAAAGAAGACACTAGTATTATCCGAGAAACCATTCTAAACTATCAACTCCAATTCTCTCATTTGCTCTTCATAGGCTTATTTAAACAAAAGATCTGAGATACGTTTACAGAGTAACCAAGAATGTTTTTCTTGGAGCTTAGCCATTATTAGTCAAATAACTGCATTTGTTGAATAAATGAATACGGTTCTTTGAAATGCAAGCTTTATTTATGTTGACTTGACTTTCTCCTTATTGTTCTCACACAGTGTGGTCCTCATTTTGGGAGACCTACTCGTGCTAACAAATTCCATCAATTGCTTATTTTTGAAGCTCAGATGTATACTTTTTAACTTACTGAATAAACAGGGGCTTTTGGTTTTAAATGTCAAAAGTCAACCCCAATGCTCCCAATGCTCACCCATTAAGGTCATGCTGTAAACTGGTCTAACTCTGGAAAATTTGGAAATATGCAAAGAAAGCCACGAGAACGCCCAACTCCCTCTGGCCTTTTAAACCAATAGCTTCAACGTGAGCTAGGGACCTAATTTCTTAAGTGTAAGTATCTATATGCGAGGACGGTCCTTTAGGCATTATTTATACATAATGATTAACAGCATAGGCTTTAAGGTCAGAGTTCACATCTCAAATCCTTATCTCTGCTATGACTGGTTGTGACCTTGAACAATTACATAATCCCTTTAAGATATCAGAGACTAACCTTCAAAACCTTACATGAACAAAAGTTCATGTTAAATAAAGATAACGTATGTCTTGTGCTTAGCACCGTGCCTGGCATAGTTCCCTAAAGAAATGGTTGCAAACAGAATCCCTCTATTAAAGTCACCGGGACCATTGGAGCTGTGGAAGAGACTGCTTCTTTACCATAACCAGAAGCGAGTTTGCCAGCCTCGGTGCTACTGACATTTGGACTGCAATGACGTCATTACTGTGGGGGCTGACCTGCACATCAGAGAATGTGGAACCTTTATCCATTAGATGCTGGTAACAGTCCCCACACCTGTCCCATCCTCCTGCCTCCTGCCCCCACCCTTGACAACCCAAAATGTTTTCGGATGTAGCCAAATGTCCCCTGGGGAGCAAAACTGCCCCGATTGAGAACATGAAATTGTGCATTATTAATAAAATCATGTGCAAATATTTGCGTGTAAAATGAACATTTCTCTTAGTTTATAAAACCTTTGATGTTATTGCTTTTATATTTTTCATACATTTAGTTATGAACCTCTGAGGCTTATTGGCTTTGCTGACTTAGTCATGGTACTTGTTGTGACTGTTCTAAGAATAATTCAACAAAAGACAAACGCACAATGTTCAGTGGTGAGTCGCTTTATCAACAACAAAAAAAGGAAAATTACCTAGTGAGTGGGAAATGTAGTGTGAAGTAACTTGTAGCCCTTTTTTCTCATTGCCAATTGGGGTCATGTTTAGCAATAAAACGGTATTCTTAAAATTCTTACCTACAAAGTTGTTCATTAATCACTTAGGATTTTTGACACATGAAATTTACTAAAAGAGATGCTGTCTGTTTTTTTTTTTTTTTTTTAAAGATTTATTTATTTATTTGACAGACAGAGATCACAGGCAGAGAGGCAGGCAGAGAGAGAGGAAGAAGCAGGCTCCCTCCGGAGCAGGGGCTCGATCCCAGGACCCTGGGATCATGACCTGAGCCAAAGGCAGAGGCTTTGACCTTGTTTACCTCCTGTTTTGGGGCGGGGGGGATTACCTTGAACTGTCTGCCCATGTCTGTTTCATCAAGCCACGTTGAGATGCTCACCCGCCAACCACGCATCCTCCAACAAATGAAAGCAAAGTCAGACTTGCCGACATACCCAACCTCTCCCACAGGTGCCCATTCTGCCTCTTACCAGAATTCTCACTCCTCACACCACTGCTCATTTTACATGGCTGCTTCTGTTTCCCCTGGACCCAGTTTAAAACATTTATCTCCTCCCTCCAAAGCTTGACCTTCAACTGTTATTTTTATTTTTATTTTTTTAAGATTTTTATTTATTTATTTGACAGAGAGAGATCACAGTAGGCAGAGAGGCAGGCAGAGAGAGAGAGAGGGAAGCAGGCTCCCTGCTGAGCAGAGAGCCCGATGCGGGACTCGATCCCAGGACCCTGAGACCATGACCTGAGCCAAAGGCAGCGGCTTAACCCACTGAGCCACCCAGGCGCCCCGACCTTCAACTGTTATTTTTAATGTTTGGCCTCAGACTGTCACTAATCAAGTGGCTGGGCCCAGCGAGCCCCTCAGAACCGAAACCCTGGCTGGGACCAGCAGTTTGCTGCTGTTCATATTCTGCCAGGAAGATTCCAAGATACTGACCATGACAACATAAGGACCCTTGCGATCTTGTCCCCAGGCTATGAAAAGCAGACGGGCAGCTCATAAGCCACATCTGATCACAGGCCTATTTGTTTCAACCCTCATAGAAGTGGGGGCTGAACACTGAAAAGGAACCAGAGGTTCCCCATGGAGGTTAGGACTGCCAGCGTCCCTTGACAACAACTTACTGGGCTTTAAGAAGCCAGGAACTCTCCAGCTCCTATGACCCCCACATACTTCACTCATTCATCTTGTCTACCTGGACTGTCTACCTTGCTACACGTAGCAAGCGTGTAATACTTGGTTTCCAGACCTCATCCTTCATACATCACTGCCCACACACACTGGGCTGCCCTGCCACCCTTTGGGGAATTCCTGAACTGGTCTTCCATTTTCACTGGTCAGGGGTGAGGTCCAGATACTGTTGTTTTTCAAAATGCCCATATATAATATTTCTGTGTAGCCAGGGTTGAGAACACCTGTTCTTACAGAATATTTTATGGAACATCCCTTCCCAGGGATAATACTTTTTGGCTTCTCAGACACCAAGCACTGTGCCTCTTAAGGAGAGATTTTATTTTTTCACTGAATAAAGCAATTTTAAGTTTTAGAGATTTTAAAAGCAAAGGAAAGTACAGAGAGACCAGTTGTTTATTTTCCAACTCCCCAAAATTAAGCATTGTCAAGCAAGGTGGCACATTTGCCTTGTGACTCTTTCCTTTTTCTCTTCCTGAAATATTAGTCTATAATAGTAGTACAAAGAACAAACATGAAAGTTGAATGCAAACTGGTGTAGCCACTGTGAACAGTATGGAGGTCCCTCAAAAATTAAAAAAAAAAAAAAAATAGAACTACTCTACAATCCAGTAATTGTGCTACTGGGTATTTACCCAAAACCCACAGAAATGCTAATTTACGCACCTTGATGTTTCTAGCAGTGTTATTCGCGACAGCCAAATTACGGAAGCACCCCAAGTGCCCATCAACAGAAGATGGATAAAGAAGATATGGCATACAGATACAATGGAATATTACTCAGCCATAAAAAAGAATAAAATCTTGTCATTGGTGACAATGTGGACGGAGCTAGAGGGTATTATGCTAAGTGAAATAAGTCAATCAGAGAAAGACAAATACCGTATTATTTCACTCATATGTGGAATTTAAGAAACAAAAAAAGGCCAAAAAAAAAAAAAAAGAGGGAGAGAGAGAGAGAGAGAAACCAAGAAACAGACATCTTAACTATAGAGAACCAACTAATGGTTACCAGAGGGGAGGTTGGGGGGGGGGTGAAATAGGTGATGGGGATAGAGGAGGGCACCCGTCATGATAGGGTGATATACGGAAGTGTTGAATCACTATACTGTACACCTGAAGTTAAGATAGCACATTTGTTAACTATACCGTAATTGAAAAAAATTAGGAAAAAAAGAAAACATTATTTCATAAAGCATCTTCTTATACAAATAAATACTTCCATGACGCCTTAAGACTTCAACATTGCTATTAACTAGGTGACTAACCTATACTGGATATAGATTGCAAATAACCTCTCACAGGTGGCTTTTACCGTTGAGATAAATGGGTTGTTGGGGCACCTGGTGGCTCAGTTTGTCAAGCGTACGACTCTTGATTTCAGCTCAGGTCATGATCTCAAGGTCACGAGGTCAAGCCCTGCAACGGGCTCCGTGCTGCTGAGTGTGAAGGCTGCTTAAGATTCTCTCTCTCTCTCTCTCTCTCTTTCTCTCTGCAACCCCCTCCTCCCCTGCACATGTGTATGCTCGCTCTCTCTCCAAAAAGAGAGAGAGAGAGAGAGAGAGAGATGGGTTGTGTTCCTCTAAATGTGTCTGGGCATTCCTTACGTACAAGTTTACCACTTTCATAGGCGTATCACTTCAAAAACAGTTTCCTTAGGACTTAAATTTTTACAGATTCTAGAAACGGGAGATTCTGTTGTTATTTGCAGCATGTGAACATGACATACTCGAATTTCCTCTGTGATCTGTTTAGATGTGTTTGTTTCCAGCTTCAATGAGGTATTTGCCTCTCAAGGGGCATTTCCTAGATTTTACGTGACTGTTTCAAATAAAAGCATGTACCAGACTGATTTCCCCTTCTCATTCCATTACACGGTAAAGGATTTCATGTCAGGATCATTCCCTGTTGGAGGAAACAGAACACTGCATGCCCTGTGCTACCTCGTTGGTTGTCTGGGAGAAGGTTCTTACCAAATCCATTAGACAAATTTTCATCTTGTCCAGTACACAGTGCCTTCTTCATCTTCAAAACAAGGTACCAGGCTACACCCAGTTGGAAGTAAATCAAGAATTCATCTGCAAGTTTAAAACATTCCCTCCAATTCCACGGAAAAGCAGCCAGACCAAAAAAAAACACCCATACCTGCTTAGGACTCTTGTCTAATTTTAATCCTATTTTCAACTCAAGACAGGTCCGAAGAGTTAAAGGTCAGTGGTAAGTTCCATTTGTTGCTACATGTACTGGGGTACATAAAAAGTTGCTAATTCTGGGAACTAAGTGCCTATCTATAGCAAGCAGTCTTTTATACAGAACTGGAGAGAAGTAGTTCTTCTGTTTACAATCTTATTCTACAAATATGAGAAACATCCAAACTTTTAAAAAGAGAAGAAACACAGGAGAAAGAGTCTTGGGATGTGCCCTGGTATGTGGGCACCCCCCACCCGCCACCCTCTATCTTTCCACCCCCACCCTTAACCCCGTGGAGTTTGTAGCAGTTTTTAGAAATACACAAATCCATGGGGCAGGCCTAGCATTTCTTCTGGAAACATCTCTTGAACCTGAATATTTGGATGAAAAGCACTGGGCTACAATTACAAGTCACATAGCAACACAAAGACAGGCATAAATAATTTGGGGGGTTGGGGATGGTTGTCACTCTTGGAAGTGACTAGAGTGGTTTCCTGGAGTATTAGCATTTATTAGTATTTTCTTGTGCAGGTCAAGTAAGATCAGTTGAAAATTCAGTGATCAAGTCCAAGACTTATGCTTATGTTTAGGGAGCATTTTCAGTAAACAGTTTAATAAAGTTACAGATGTGTAAGAATATGATATTTTTTAAGTTTGTAAAATAAAACTTGAGACTTCAAAGAAACATTGGCCCCATTGGTTCCTTGGCCTGGTCTCTCCACCCCTGCCCTGGGTCATCCTTGGGATCACGGGGCTAGTTTTGAGTCTCCAGCTCTCAGGTTTCGAGGCCCTCGCTCTGAAGTACTTGACAATGGTGTTTTCATTTGTATGATCGTTATTTCAGTATTTTAGAAACTCTGAATCATGGACTAAATACAAGACCAATGACTAAAACATTTCATTTGTAGTAAAGGATAAACTCTTAAGGCACCCAAAAATCTAGACAAATCTTCTTCTGTATGAGTTTTTATTTGTTTGTTTTTTAAGTAGGCTCCATGCCCAATGTGGGGCTTGAACGTCCAACCCTGAGGTTAAGAGTCACTCCCTCTACGGACTGAACTGGCTAGGTGCCCCCCAGATGAGTTCTGTTAAGAGATAATACCAGGAGGTTGTGAGGTGTTCATTATGATGCTCTTGTATGACTGATTGGAAAGACTCACAATGGAAGTTTTGTGAATCTGTCACATGTTACTGGAAGAAAAGTGAAATAGTTTTTGCTACTCTTACTCTTCCAATGAAGCCCGTGATGTTCCTATGATTTACAGATCTTCCTTGACTTACAATAGGGCTAAGTCCCAATAAACTCATTGTAAATTGAAAATATCAAACTGAAAATACATTTAAGACACCTAAACTCCTGAACATCAATGCTTAAGTCTAGCCTACCTTAAATATGCTCAGAACACCCGTATTGCCTCTGGCTGGGCAATACCGTCTAACACAAAACCTATTTGATAACACGGTGTTGACTATCTTGTGTAATTGATTGAACACTGTACCAAAAGTGAAAAACAGAACAGCTGTCTGTATAAAGAATTTGTCAGCCCATCCGCTGTGGACCCTTGCCATCGGAGGAGGCTGACCCAGAGCTGCCGCTTGCCGCTGACGCCCACGAAGGGGACAGCGTATCACTAGCCTGGGAAAAGATGAAAATTCAAAATTCAAAGTGCAGTTTCCACCCGATGAGAATTCCATTCACACCACCCTCATGTTGAAACACAGTAAGTAGAACCAGAACCATCCTAAGTCGGGGACTGTCGGTCTTCTGAATCACAGATGCGATCAAGTCAAAGCTAACAGGAGCTTACCAAATTGAAGCTCAGTAAGGATATAACTACATACTGTATTTACTTTTAGTTTATTTACCCCAGGGAATAATATTACTAAAAATGACCATGCTTTTTTTTTAAATAATAAGAGATCCAACTGATTCTATTATTCATGGAAAACAATAAATAAATAATATGGGGAAAGTCTGCCAAATGGAACCAGTTATCAACAGCTATTATGAGGGCAGGTCTGTAAGGGACCATTCACCGTTGTTGCAGTTTGCACTCCAAACTATTCACCTTGGAACACACAAAACTTATTAAGATTTTTTAAAAGGCTGAATAAGAAGCTGCTTTTCCAGACCCTAAAGGTGACATATTCTAGGATTCCATTTTTATGACATTCTGGAAGAGGCAAAACCATAGGGCAGAGAACAGGTCAGAGTCTGCCAATGTGGTAATGGACCCATGATGTGATGTGACTATCAGAACACATGGGACTGGGCACCAAAAGGTGCCTACGAATTTAAAAATAAAAAAAGGAAGCTTCTTCAAATTCAACAATATTGTGTAAGAGAACGGATCTCCTTCATGGTAAATGGATACATTGAAAAGTTCCCTTTTGTAGTAGACCAATAGAGATTTTCATTTGACAAATATGACTATTCATTACAATTTTTGATGAATTTGGAACACATTTATAGAATTGCATCATTAAGACTTAACTTTCGGTATTAGATAACATACATAACAAAATGTTACTGCTCTTTTGCTCCAAAATCTAGAGTATTTCAGAAAGAAACGGTGAGAAGCACTAAATATACAGGCTATTGTATTATGACTTAGAAGTCCCATCTTCGGGGCGCCTGGGTGGCTCAGTCGGTTAAATGTCTGCCTTCAGCTCAGGTCATGATCTCAGGGTCCTGGGATTGAGCCCTGCATTGGGCTCTGCTCAGTGAAGAATTTGCTTCTCTCTCTCCCTCTCCCTCTGTGCTCTCTCTCTCAAATAAATAAATAAAAATCTTTAAAAAAAAAAAAAAAAAGAAAAGAAAAGAAAACAATCCCATCTTCATGTCCTAATCACTTCACCTTCCTGGGCTTGGTTTCTCTAAACCTAAAGGATGGGAATATATCACCAGCTCCAGAAGGAAATTACCCGTTCCACTTCACAGTCATTTTGTTCTTGAAGTAGCCCGTTCCAAGTTTTTACTGTTTCTAGTATGGTCCACTTAAAATAAAAACAGAATTTACCCCCAAAACCACATTCAGGGAGCACCTTCCGTGAGTCAGTGGCATTACGGGCTTTAGAATTCTGGCTGGAGTTAAGTTACTAGTTATAGAGTCATGGTACAGTTAAGAGTAACCACATGATTCACTTCTCACAACACGTGCCTCCTCTCCCATCACAGCTGTGAGATTAGCCGTACCATTCCTCAGCTGAGGAAAGGAAGTTTGAAGAATTGAAGGGATGTGCCCAATCACAAGCTAGAAGGAGACATGATTTGAGCCCCCTCCCCTTTGAGGGAAAGGGACCCCCATTCCTCCTTCTTCCACAGTTTTTTTTTTTTTAAGATTTTATTTCTTTATTTGACAGAGATCACAAGTAGGCAGAGAGGCAGGCAGAGAGAGAGGGGGAAGCAGGCTCCCCGGTGAGCAGAGACCCCGACTCGGATCCTGGGATCATGACCCGAGCTGAAGGCAGAGACTTTAACCCACTGAGCCACCCAGGCGCCCCAACCTTCTTCCACAGTTCTCAATTCCATGTGGACCACTGGAGGACTCTGAGGCTAAACGAGGCCGTTGTCTGTTTCATCTGGTGCACTCCTCACTCCCCATGTCCTTCTTAGGACACAGTGGATGGAAGTGGACAGGAAGCGGACCACAGATGGACCAGATGCCCCTTCCTGAGATACCCTGTTTCATCCCGGTTCAGGTGCCCCCTCATTCTGCTGGAAACAATACTGCATTTTTTTTTTCCCCAGAGGGGGCAGAGAGAGGAGATTCAGATTATCTGGAAATTGCAGGTATCCTCAAGAGTCAAGATGTCAACATTGAGGTAGGACTGCTGTTGGTCACCTGTGTTTCCTCATACCTAAGCATGAGCTTATGCACCCACAAACGATGCCCATGAGACAAATACTCTTGACTAACCAGTGTTATATGGTCACTCTGTTCCTCCCATGTTCCCACACAGGTGAGTAGTACTGGAAGCTGGGGGGAGGGACAAACTCAAACTGATTTTGTCGGAGTTCTAGAACATCTTCCAGATCCTTTGTAGTAATCTCAGAAGCCTTCGAGTCATGGAAAAATTGTATTTTTCCAGTACCTGTTGTCTCTTACTGAGGACAACTGGGTGGAATAAAAAAACAAAAACAAAAAGCTAATAGTTATTACTACTTACCAGGCACCAGACACCATTTTTGACATTTGAAAATGTCTTACTACACGTAACTCACTCACAAGGGTAAGTACTATTATCGTCCCCACTCCACAAATACTGAAACCAAGATTCAGAGTGATTACATCATTTGCCTCAAATTGTATACACGATGAATCTGCAAAACTGCATTTGAAGCCAAGTAGTCTGGCTCCAGAAGGCCTCCTTCCCTCCCCCACGGTGACGTATTACACTGGCCTCCCTCGAGCTCAGTATTTGTGGGCGTGCCCAGAAAATACGCTCCCGAAACAAGGAGAAATGTGCTATATTAAGACAGTCAGGCAAATGGGGATAATGTGTTAGTACTCAGCAACTAACATCCCCATCTGGTTAGAATTTTACAGCACAACAATCATCTCCACCCACTGCCTATGATGACTGGCCCGACTTTTAAGAAGTCATGGCACGAGTTGCGGTTGGCATCTAAACATAGACATAGTGACCGTAACAAGGAGAGAAGAGAAATTCATTGCCCAGAGGCCGTTGTTCCAGTAATTCTATACTGGGAAAGGGGGCAGAATGGAAATGGTCATAGAATCAACAAAGGCTGAGCCAGGAGGACCCTCTCTATCATCTTATAAATTGCTGGTATTGTCTCCATTTTATAGATGAGTCAACAGAAGCCCACATAGGACAGGTTAACTGCATGAGGTCAGCCAGCAGGTAAATGAATGAGTAAAATTTTTGCTCCTTCCACTGCATGCTCCAGAGTTAAAGCAAAATAATGCAGGAGACCATTTTTATATCACCCAGCCTACTTTCTTCATTTTACTGAGGAGGAACCCAAGGCCCAGAGAAGTTACGTGACTTACCTAGGGTCACACAGCTAATCAAAAACAGAGGCTAGAATAGAGGTTAGAAGATAATTTTGCAGTGTGCATATCTAGGTCATTGGCCCTTCTTATGTGGTCCAGTGGCTGGAGTTTGAAGAACTTATAAAAAGGAAAATAAAACATTCATACCATGCTTGTAGTACTTACCGTCCACTTGTTTAGTATTAGATGTGCAGTGTGTAGTGTTTAAGAAACTCAAAGTCCAAGGGGCGCCTGGGTGGCTCAGTGGGTTAAGCCTCTACCTTTGGCTCAGGTCATGATCCCGGGGTCCTGGGATCGAGCCCTGCATCGGGCTCTCCGCTCAGCGAGGAGCCCACTTCTCCCTCTCTCTCTGCCTGCCTCTCTGCCTGCTTGTGATCTCTCTCTCTCTGTCAAATATATAAATAAAATCTTAAAAAAAAAAACCTCAACGTCCAAGAACTTGCTCTCTTTTTTTTTTTTTTAAATTTACTTATTCATTTTAGAGAGAGTGAGGGTGAGAGAGCGCAAGGGGCAGAGGGAGAGGGAGAGAGAGAATCTCAAGCAGACTCCCCATCAGGCTCGTGGCCTGACCTAGGACTCGATCCCATGCCCCCAAGATGATGACCTGAGCCTAAATCAAGAGTGAGATGCTCAATCAACTGAGCCACCCAGGCGCCCCTGCTGTTCTAATTCTTGAGTGTCCTCTGGGGTCATCCAAAATGCTCATCCAGAGCCACCCCAAGATTCTTCTGGCTCTTTCACAAACATCTTTGAAAAGAAATACTAGCCAGTCAGAGCCACTGCTGTGAAATGCATTACTCTACATATTTATATGTCAGGAAGGGAAAAATTGAACCAGAACCGCCCAATACACAAATCTCACTTTTTAATAAATTCCCAAATACCTTCCAAACTTTCTCTAATATCCCAAAGCCAAAAATGCGCCGAGGCTCCGGTTGGTAAAAGTAAACTCACCCAGCATCAGACCAGCTGCTAACTGAGAAGTCTGGGATGCCAAAGTCAAAACTGGTCCCTCCGCACAGTCCTGCAAGATGACAGGAGCCTCGTGCCGAACTCGGAAGCTTGAAACCCAGGGAATCTCAGATGAAATCACACATATGAAAAATTAATAAGATGACTGAAGCCACCAGAGAAGGCTCTGCGAGAACCAGTGGTCATGGTAAATACATTTACATGTAGCTGAAAGCGAAGTATCCTTGTGTCATTTCCACAAACATACAGTGGCTCATAAAACAGGAAGACTGTTTGTTTGTTTGTTTGTTTTTCCCCTAAATCGAGGAAGTGGATATTCGGTAGCAACAAGAGATGAACAAAAGTATCTCTAAAACATTGCAGGTGTAAGGGTCTACCTCACTAAATCGGTTTTACTACTCCTAATAACATACTCCTCCCATTTTCCCGGCATGAAGAGGAAGGCCAAGAGAAGGGAAATGTTAACAAGCATTAAGCCACTCTGGAGAACAGTGTGGAGGTTCCTCAAGAAGTTAAAAATAGAGCTTCCCTATGACCCTGCAATTGCGCTACTGGGTATTTACCCCAAGGATACAGATGTGGTGAAAAGAAGGGCCATCTGTACCCCAATGTTTATAGCAGCAATGGCCACGGTCGCAAACTGTGGAAAGACCCAAGATGCCCTTCCACGGACGAATGGATAAAGAAGATGTGGTCCATATACACTATGGAGTATTATGCCTCCATCAGAAAGGATGAATACCCGACTTTTGTAGCAACATGGACGGGACTAGAAGAGATTATGCTGAGTGAAATAAGTCAAGCAGAGAGAGTCAATTATCATATGGTTTCACTTATTTGCGGAGCATAACAAATAACACGGAGGACAT
>PISX010027864.1:0-22383 GCA_004024625.1 Mellivora capensis
GAGGAGAAGGGAGTTGAGGGAAATTGGGGGGGAGATGAACCATGAGAGACTATGGACTCTGAAAAACAACCTGAGGGTTTTGAAGGGGTGGGGGGTGGGAGGTTGGGGGAGCCAGGTGGTGGGTATTGTGGAGGGCACGCATTGCATGGAGCACTGGGTGTGGTGTAAAACTATGAACTCTGTTACACTGAAAAGAAATAAAAAAATAAAATTAAAAAAAATTAAAAAAAAAATAATATATCTGATTGTTCTACAGGTTAAAAAAAAAAGGTAGTGTAAAGGCAAGGCATCTTCTCCCCCAAAAGCCCTCACTATATTGGATTTACTATTCATTTTGTAAATTAAAAATTTTTTTATTTTTAAAAATATTTTTCAGTGTTCCAAAATTCATTGTTTATGCACCACACCCAGTGCTCCATGCTCTCCAAAATACCCACCACCAGGCTTACCCCCTCCCGCTCCACCCCCTCCAAAACCCTCAGTTTGTTTCTCAGAGTCCACAGTCTCTCATGGTTTGTCTCCCTCTCTGATTTTCCCCAGCTCACTTCTCCCTACTCTCCATCTTCACCAATTTCCCTCAACTCTCCATCTCCCAATGTCTTCCATGTTATTCCTTATGCTCCACAAGTAAGTGAAACCATATGATAATTGACTCTCTCTGCTTGACTTATTTCACTCAGCATCATCTCCTCTAGTCCCGTCCATGTTGATACAGAAGTTGGGTATTCATCCTCTCTCATAGAGGCATCATATTCCATTGTATATATGGACCATATCTTCTTTGTCCATTCATCTGTTGAAGGGCATCTTGGTTCTTTCCACAGTTTGGTGACTGTGGCCATTGCAAAGGCATTGAAGTTTTTAAAATATTCTAAAACTTTCTGCTTAACAGAAAAAAAAAAACAGATCCTTGGCTAGGAGTTGCCAAACAAGCTACCAATTTGTGACGTGTCTTCTAAACTAAGAAAGAATCTAAAGATCAGAATTTTAAGCACCTCAGCTAATGATATAACCCTGTCATAGAGCTATGAATGGGATATGGAGCAGTCATTTACAGAATCTTTGATCTGAGCTTGGTATTGTATTATCATATCATATTAGGCAATTAAGAACTAGAGACATTTTCTTGAGCATAATGGGGATTCAGTGAAGTGAAATGATATAAGCATTGGGTGTTACACTTAACTAATGAATCATTGAACACTACATCAAAAACTAATTTTGTACTATACAAAACGTAGTGGCTAGCTGAACATAATAAAAAAAATAAACAAAGGTGTGTTTTCAAAGGAAACTTTGTTTATACTAAAAAATGGATTGTAAACTTGCAAGTACAGTATGATTTCATGTTAACCAGATTTGAAGTTGTTAGCAATTTGTGTAAGAAATTGTAAATGTAGTAGCTTAAAACCATATCCATTTATTATCTTATAGTTACTAGGTCAGAAATCTGACTGGCTATCACCCAAAAACACTGCTTCAAATTCTATTCTAATAATACCATTTCTTTCTATATTTTAGTACCTGAACTAAGTACCTTATTTGCTTATTTAAATTTCATAAGAACTCCATGAAGCTTTTAGTGTTATGCTTATTTTAAAGGTAAGGAAACTGAAAAGCAATGGTTATTGGAATTTTTTCCATCAGCAATTGTTTCTTCCATTGTGATCCTTTTCCCACCTCACCTAAAAGTGGAAAGTAAATAAAGAGTTTTTTGGGATGAAGATAAGAGTAGAGCTGTCACTGGTGTGCTGAGTTATTCCCTCTCCCCACTCTAGTGTATTAATGGTGTCTCTTTAATAGTTAGCTGAAATAGTGCTATCCTTTCTTCTCCCAAATATGCAAAAGTAACCTTTCATAAAAGTCCCCTAGTGTATCACTTATCATTCATGCTAGAAAACAAAATCTATTGTAAATACTGCAAACAATTATAGGGAATTTGTTAAAAAAGTTTTGGGATGGTTGGAGGAAGAGGGAAGTTGATGTATCCCTGATGCTAATAATTCTTAGAAGCTTTTATTTTTATCCTGTTTGGATAAAAAAGAAGGGAGTGAGGAAACCAGAGTCCAAGAGCAGTTCTGTGATGGGAGTTCGCCATTGTCTAAACTACTGACATTGTGGACACTTCAAAGGCTGCTCAAATCTCAGGCCACATGCTGCTGACAGCATGGCTGCAGACACAACTGGGAACAGAAAGAAGAGGAGTTTTTGCATCTCACTCCTTTCTTTTGGTGTTTTCTACTGAAATTAGAATATAATTTCTATGTATTCTATATAGCTATATATTCTATATAACATTCTATGTAGCAACTAATATAGCATGAAAGAGAGTCTAGAAAGTATAATTTGTGGGTTTCCCAGTATCTTGAGATAGAAAGCAGAATAGAAAGGTAGTGGAATCGTAAATGACTGGTATGCTGTGGACAAATGCTATGGGAAATTGTTATAGTTTCTGAAGTTGTTTTTTCTCTTTCACATGCATCTTCCACTCTTCTCAATCAATCCTGGGTTCTCTTCCTCTGTTTTGGAAGTTTTAGGGGAAGGAGATGTCCATGTATTTATTTTATTTATTTTATTTTTTTTTTTTTTAAGAGAGAGAATGACAGTGCATGAGCAGAGGATGGGCAGAGGGAGAGGGAGAAAGAGAATCCCCAGCAGGTTCCACACTCAGTGTGGAGCCAGATGTGGAACTCTGTCCCGGGACCCCGAGATCATGACCTGAGCTGAAATCAAGAGTTGGATACTTAACTGACTGAGCCATCTAAATGCCCTGTCCATGTATTTTTGAAGGGTCCATTTTTTTGCATGTGTTGAATTTCAACCATAACTTTATTTGCTGGATTTTTCCTGCCTCAGAATACAGTCCAGGCATAATTTTTCACTTTATCTGTGATGTCCATCCTAGTCCCATGTTATAGTAGATCTTAGCAAATTCTTAGGATAAGTTGATTTTCTTAAAATCCAGTCTTCCTATTGAAAGTTTGAATGTAAAAATATCCAGTTATAAAGATATTCTCTTACACTTTGTCAGGAAGCGGTATAGTTTTAGCTTTTACACATAGGTCTACAAGCCACCTCACATTAAATTTTGAGTGTAGAATGACATGGGTCAAGATTAATTTTTTCCATAAACATATTTCTGTTGTTATGACATAATTTATTACAAAAACATTCTTTTCTTTTTCCTGTTCACTCAGCCTGATATTTGAAATATTCCATTTTTTGCTTTTGAAAACGTTTTTAGGTATATTTATCTTTGTTTTTATGCTTGTAATATTTAACAAGGATTTGTTTTTGTTTTGTGTTTGCCACTATGAAAAATTAAATATGTTCAAGGCATGTCAGGGCAGTAAGGACAGTATCATTGTTTCTGAATAAGAATAACCTTATACTTGTAAATTTATTTCAAAAGAGCTCTGCTTGAGGTCTAGTTGATCTTTTATAATGGCACAATATACTCAATTGAGTAAGAAAAATAAGGTGTTCCCAGTAAGTGAAACAAAATGCTCCTTTTAATTTTTATCAAGTTCTAATTCACAGAAAAATATCCAGAAAGTTATGTTAGATCTTTTAATTTATCCATTGTTTGTGCCAAAATGGTAACATTTCTCCCCAACAATTCTAACTCTCCAGTAAGCTGGCTGTTACCTATAGCTAATTCTGTCTCAAAAGATATTCAGAGAAGTGAACAAGAAAGTACCAAATCTGACATGTAGAGTCACTCTGGATTGCTTAAAGCCCTCTTATGTCTCAATATTTCTGTTCATCTGTTGATTTTTAATATACATATAACATTTTTCCCATTATATATGTCACTGCTTCTTTAGTTTCTGTGTTCCATTTTTAATTTAGTTTTAATTCACACATTTTCTAAAGTAACAATACCATAAAATTATGATAATTAATGAATATCATTTTCTGGCTTAGTCATATATTTATTTTCATAAGAATATTCTGATTAGAATATATTTATTAGTACTGACAATGTAAAATACACAATTTGTTTCTTTAAATTTTTAATTTCAGTATAATTAACCGTGCAGTATTATATTTGTTTCAGGTGTGCAATATAGTGATTTCATAATTTTGTACATTATTCAGTGCTCGTCACTAGTGTACTCTTAATCCCCTTCACCTATTCCACCCATCCGTCACCTCCCTCCCCTCTGGTAACCATTAGTCTGTTCTTTATAGTTAAGAATCTCTTTCTTGGTTTGCCTCTCTCTCTTTCTTTTTCTCTTTACTCTTTTGTTTCTTAAATTCCACATAAGAGTGAAATCACTCTTTTTGTGTGTGTGTGTGTGTGTTTCTCGGTATTTGTGTTTCTCGGACTCATTTCACTTAGATTTATACCATCTAGGTTCATCCATGTTGTTGCAAATGTGAAGATTTCATTCTTTTGGGGGGCTGAGTAATATTCCCCTGTGTATTTATATTTATATATACACACACATATATACACATATATATTCCATTGTGTGTGTATTATATATACACATATATACATGTATGTATATACATACATTCCACTGTGTGTGTATATATATATATATATACATATATACATGTATGTATGTATGAACATATATTTATGTTCCACTATGCGTGTGTGTATATATGTATACACACACAGTGGATATGTATATCCACAGTGTATATGTGTATACATACACACAAACACACACACACACCCCATATATTTATCCACTCATTTATTGATAGACATATAGGCTATTCCTATAATTTGGCCATTGTAAATAATGCTACAATAAACATAGGAATTCATGTATCTTTTCAAATTAGTGTTTTTCTGTTCTTTCAGGAAATAACCAGTAGTGGAATTACTGTATCTTAGGGTAGTTCTATTTTTAATATATTTTTTCTATTTTTAATTTTTTGAGGAACCTCCATACTATTTTCCATCCCACCAACAGTATACTGGGGTTCTTTTTTTTCTCCACATCTTTACCAACACTTGTTTCTTGTGGTTTTAATTTTAGCCATTCTGACAGGAGTGAAGTAATATCTCATCATGGTTTTGATTTAAATTTCCCTGCTTATTTGGAGAAATGTCTGTTCATGTCTTCTGCCCATTTTTAATTGAATTATTTGTGGGTGTTTTTGTTATTGAGTTGTATAAGTTCTTTATACATTTTAGATACTAACCCCTCATCCAGTATGTCATTTGCAAATTTCTTCTCCTATTCAACTGGTTGTCTTTCAGTTTTGTTGATTGTCTCCATTGCTGTGCAGAAACTTTTTATTTTGGTGTAGTCCCAATGTTTATTTTTGCTTTTATTTCCCACCCTTGCCTCAGGAGACATCTAGAAAAATGTTATTATAGCCGATGTCAGAGACATTATTGTCTGCACTCTTTTCTAGGATTTTTATGCTTTTAGGCCTCATATTGAGGTCTTTAATCTATTTTGAGTTTCTCTTTGTATATGGTGTAAGAAAGTGGTCCAGGTTCATTCTTCTGCATGTAGCTATTCAGTTTTTCTAACACCATTTGTTAAAGAGACTTTTTCCTAATACATATTCTTTTTTTTCTCTCTTTTAAAAAAGATTTTATTTATTTATTTGTCAGAGAGAGAGAGTGCCCAAGCAGGGGGAGCAGCAGGCAGAGGGAGAAGTAGACTCCCCACTGAGCAAGGAGCCCAATCAAAAGGACTCCATTCTAGGACCCTGGGATTATAACCTGAGCCAACGATGGATGCTTAACCAACTGAGCCACTTAGGTGTCCCCCAGTGCATATTCTTGCCTCTTTTATTAAATACTAATTGACCATATAATCAGGGTTTATTTCTGAACTCTCTAGCCTGTTTTATTGATCTACATGTCTCTTTTTCTGCCAGAACCATGCTGTTTTGATTACTAGAGGTTTGTAGTATATCTTGGAATCTGGGATTGTGATACCTCCAGTTTTGTTGTTCTTTTTCAAGATTTATTTGGCTATTTGGGGTCTTTTGTGGTTTCATACAAATTTTAGAATTATTTGTTCTAGTTCTCTGAAAAATGGTGTTGGTATTTTGATAGGTGTTGTATTAAATCTGTAGATTGCTTTGGGTAGTAAGAACATTTTAACAATATTTATTCTCCCAATCCATGAACATGGAATATCTTCCCATTTGTTTGTGTCTTCAATTTCTTTCATCAGGATTTTTTAGTTTTCTGCAGCACCTGGGTGGCTTGGTTGGTTAAGCATTTGTCTTTAGCTCAGGTCATGATTTCAGGATCCTAGGGTTGAGCCCCATGTTGGGCTCCCTGCTCAGTGGGGAGTCTACTTCTCCCTCTTTCAGACCCTCCCCCTGCTTGCTCACTCTCCCTTTCTCTCTCAAATAAATAAATAAAATCTTTAAAAAAAAGATTTTATAGTTTTCAGAGCACAGGTGTTTTTCCTCCTTGGTTAAGTTTACACCTAGATATTTTATTCTTTTTGGTGCAATTGTAAATGGGATTGTTCTCTTAATTTCTCTTTTTGGTACTTCATTACTAGTTAGTAGAAATTCAGTGGATTTCTGTATATTGATTTTGTATCCTGTGACTTTCCTGAATTCATTTATCAGTTCAAGTAGTTTTTTTTAATTTTTTTGAAGACTTTATTGATTTATTTTAGAGAGAGAGTGACAAATAGGGGGAGTGGGAGAGGGAGAAGCAGGCTCCCCACTGAGCAGGGAGCCCAATGCAGGGCTTGATCCCAGGACCCTGAGATCATGACCCGAGCCGAAGGCAGAGGCTCAACCTACTGAGCCACCCAGGCGCCCTCAAGTAGTTTTCTTGGTGGAGTCTTTATGGTTTTCTTTATTTTATTTATTATTTTTTTAAAAGATTATTTGTTTATTTGTTTGACACAGAGAGAGAGAGAGAGAGAGAGAGCAAGCACAAGCAAGGGTGAGCAGCAGACGGAGAGAGAAGCAGGTTTCCTGCAAACTGGGGAGATCGATGCAGGACTTGATCCCAGGACCCAGGATCATGACCTGAGCTGCAGGCAGTCGCTTAACCAACTGAGCCACCCACTCTTTACAGTTTTCTATACATAGTATCATGTCATCTGCAAATAGGGAGAGTTTTATTTCTTCTTGACCAATTTGGATGCTGTGTGTGTGTGTGTGTCTGTCTGTCTGTCTGTCTGATTGTTGTGCCTAGGACTTCTAGTACTGCATTGAATAAAAGTGGTGACTGGACATTCTTGTCTTGTTCCTGAACTTAGAGAAAAAGCTCTCAGGTTTTCACCACTGAGTATGGTGTTGGCTGTTTTTCATAAATGGCCTTTGTTATGTTGAGGTATGTTCCCTCGAAACCTATTTTGTTGAGGGTTTTTATCAGGAATAGATGTTGTGCTTTGCAGATACTTTTTGTGCATCTATTGAAATGATTATATGGTTTTTATTCTTTCTCTTGTTGATGTGATGTATCATGTTGATTATATTGTGAATATTGAACCATCTTTGTAGCCTGAAAGTAAATTCCACTTGATCATGGTGAATGATTTTTCTTTTTTAATGTGTTGTTGGATTTGATTTGCTAGTATTTTATTGAAGATTTTGTATCGATGTTCATCAGAGCTGTTGGCCTGTAGTTTTCTTTTTTTTGTAGTATCTTTATCTGGTTTTGATATCAAGATAATGCTGGCCTCAGAGTGAACTGGGAATCTTTTCCTTCTTTTTGATTTATTTTGAGCAGAATTGGCATTAACTCCTCATTAAATGTTTGGTAGAATTCACCCATGAAGCTGTTTGGGCCTGGAGTTTTGTTTGTTGTGAGATCTGTGATTACTGATTCTAAATCATTGCTGGAAATCCCAGTATTCAAATTTTTTATTTATTCTTGATTCACTTTGAAAGGTTGTATGTGTCTAGGAATTTATCCATTATTCTAGGTTGTCCAATTTGTTGGTATATACTTTTTCATAATATTCTTTTATAATCCTTTGTATTTCTGTGATGTTGGTTGTTATTTCTCCTCTTTCATTTCTGATTTTGAGTCTTCCCTCTCTCTCTTTCTTCTTTTTATATGCCTGGCTAAAAGTTTTTTTTATCAATTTTGTTGATCTTTTTAAAGAATCAGCTTCTGGTTTCATTGATCTGTTCTATTATTTTTTGTTGTTGTTGTTTTGTTAGTTCTATTTTGTTTATTTTTACTCTAGTCTTTTATTTCCTTTATTCTACTTTTTTGGGGTTTTGTCTGTTCTAATTTCTAGCTCTTAATAGATGTAAGCTTAGTTTGCTTATTTGAGATTTTTCTTCTTGAGGTAGGCCTGTATTGCATAGACTTCCTTCTTCAAATAGTTTTGCTACATCCCAACGATTTTGACAATTCTATTTTCATTTTCCTATATCTCCATATATTTTTGGATTTTCTCTTTGATTTCTTGGTTTCCCATTCATTGCTTAGTAGCATGTTATTTAACTTTAATGTGTTTATGCTCTTTCCAGATTTTTTTTCTTATGATTGATTTCTAGTTTCATAGTGTTGTGGTTAGAAAAGATGCATGGTATGAGTTTCATCTTTTTGAAGTTATTGATCTGTTGAAACTTGTTTTTTGACCTAACATGTGCTCTATTCTGGAGAATGTTTCATGTACAATTGAAAAGAATGTGTATTCCACTTCTTTAGGATGGAATGTTCTGAATATATCTGGTAGATCTATCTGGTCCATTATGTCATTTAAAGCCATTGTTTCCTTATTGATTTTCTGTTTCAATAGTCTATGCATTGATGTAAGTGAGGTGTTAAAATCACCTACTTTTATTGTATTACTATTGATAACTTCCTTTATGTTTGTGTTTAACTACCTCATGCATTGGGGTACTCCCCTATTACTTGTTTTATGGTTGTTTTTGTAGTTCTTTTCTGTCCCTTTCTGTTCAGAATTTGCTGGCTTTCTTTAATGATATACATGAATTCTTTTCTCTTTATTTTTTGCATATTTATTACTGGTTTTTGATTTGTGGTTACTAACAGGTTTATATATAAAGTCTTGTGCAAAGAACAGTCCATATTCAGTTGCTGGTTACTTAACTTTGTACTCATTCTAAAAACAGTATATTTTTACTCTTTGTCCCCCACCCCCACCCCATGTTTTAGGTATATGGTGTCATACTTTACATCTTTTTATTTTGTGAATACCTTGGCCGATTTTTATAGATATACTTAATTTTACTGCTTTTATGCCTCCAACTTTTCTTTCACTTGTTTATGGTCTTTCCTTTCCACTCAAAGAGTCCCTTTTAACATTACTTGTAGGACTGGCTTATTGGTCGTGAATTCCTTAACTTTTCTTTGTCTGGGATACTCTTTATCTCTCTATTCTAAATGATAACATTGCTGGGTAGAGCATTCTTGGCTGCAGACTTTTTTCTTTCAGCATTTTGAATATTTCATGCCACCATAAACATGCTACAAAGTTTCTGCTGAAAAATTAGCTTATAGCCTTATGGGCTTTTTCTTGTATGTAACTTTTTTCTCTTGCTGATTCTTATTCTCTCTTTATCACTATTTTTTTGCCACACTAATTACTCTGTGTCTTGGTATGGACCTCCTTGGGTTGATTTTGTTGCAAGGGGCTCTCCTGCCTCCTGGATCTGGGTTTCTGTTTCTTTACCCAGATTCAGGAAGTTTTCAGCTATTATTTCTTCAAATACATTTTCTGTCCTTTTTATCTCTTTTTCCCTTCCTTATGGGATTTCCCATAATGTGAATGTTATTATGCTTCATGGTGTTGCTGAGTTCCATAAGGCTATTTTTGGTTATTATTAGTCTTTTTTTTTTTTCTTCTGTTCAGCTTGATTGCTTTCTGTTACTCTCTCCTCCAGGTCACTTCTCAGTTTTTCTGCTTCCTTTAGTCTACTATTTATTCCCTCTAGTGTATTTTTAAATTCAGTTATTGAGTTCTTCGTCTCTTATTGGTTCTTTTTTGTGCTTTCTCTTTTTTGAGGGTCTTACTTAAGCCCTCCCCTCTTTTCTCAAATCCAGTGGACAATCTTTTGACCATTACTTTAAATTTTTCTATCAGGCATATTACTTATTTCTGTTTCATTTAAGTTTCCTGCTGTGGTTTTGTCCTTTTCTTTCATTTGGGCCATATTCCTTTGTGTCTTCATTTTGTCTAACTCCCTGTGTGTCTACCTGTGTATTAGGAAAGTCTTGAAAGTAATGGGCTTATGAAGAAGATGTCCTTTGGTGCTCTGCAGTATAATGTTCCCTTTCATAAGAACAGCTTTAGGGGTGTCTCCTATGTATGTTGCTGGTGGCCTACTGCTGTGGCTGAGCTCTGTTTTGCTTTTAGCCCAGTAGTCTTCAGTGCTTCTCTTTGCCTATTGTTGGCAGGGTTTGGCCCCTGTGTTGTTTTTGGCCAGTCTGGGTCTACTTTGGGTTTGAGTTGGGTCAAGCCAGACATTTGCAGAGTTGCAGTAGCATGGAACTGCAGGGAATTCTCCATGTGATATTTCTTGATAATCTTATTGGTATGTGGGGCCTGTAGTCAGATCATATATCTATCCCCAACTCACTGCTGAGGCCATAACAAAACTGCCTTGTGTGTTTTTCTTCCAATCTCCCCAGGGCAAGTTACTTTGGGTTGCTGTTCACACCTTTCAGGGATGCTTGCACATTACCTGCTTGTGGCTCCAATTTGGATGGTTTCTTACAGAGGTCGTGTTGCTGGGGATGGGTTTGCGGGAGAGTGTAGGGTGAGTTGTGTGGTGTTAGCAAGATTTGTGTGGGTCTGCTGTTGGAGGAGCCTATAGCTTGGGAAAACTCCTGTCCAGGGTGTGTTGAAGGGGATATTCCTGAGGAGAATATGGGGGGCAGAGTACCCTATTAGCAAGGTAGGTAGTGACTGTTGGAACTGTGCTGGTTCCTTCAGGTGTCTGTGTGTTTTATCAGGGGGTGGGGAAAGGAAATGATATCTGCCTAGCTATTTTGTTCCCAGAGAAGTCTCCCAAATATCCCTGCCTCTGAGGGATATAACACAGGCTCTGAGATTAGTAAACAGTCTCCCTCCTATATAACCCAGGCATTTTTCAAACTGTTGTTTCTATGCTGTATCTTAGCTAGGTTGTTTATTATACTGTCTTTATAGTGGGGAGTACTCCATTTCCTATCACCCTCCAACTCTCCCAGAACTGAGCCCACTGATTTCTAAAGCTCTAGGTATTAAGTTCCACTGATTAATTATAAGAACTTGAGAATTTAAGCTCCTCTGATTTTCTAAGTCAAATGTTATTGGGATTCATCTTCCCAGTGTGGTCCCCTCTGTCTGGGATGAATGGTGTTGGGTCTGGTCTTTTCCCCTCTCTGACGCGAAGCATCCCTTTCTAAGACAGACATTCCCACATGTCAGTTTGCCTCCCAACTGCACCTCTGACCTTCCTGTTCTCTTTTATGTGGCCTTTTCTCTACAATTAGTTGTGAAGAGTCTGTTCTGCCAGTCTTTGGGTTGTTTTCTGGGTTGTTTCTATAAATGTGGATATTATCTAGGTGTAACTGTGGGATGAGGTGAACTAAGGATCCTTCTACTCTACTATCTTACCTGGAGGTCTAATATATATGATTTTTTTTATCAAGATGAAGACATAGAACATTTCCTTCATAGGTTCAATGTCAAAAACCCCTAACTATGGGACGCCTGGGTGGTTCAGTTGGTTAAGTGGCTGCCTTCAGCTCAGGTCATGATCCCAGCGTCCTGGGATCGAGTCCCACATCGGGCTCCTTGCTCAGCAGGGAGCCTGCTTCTCTCTCTGCCTCTGCCTGACACTCTGTCTGCCTGTGCTTGCTCTCTCACTCTCTATCTCTCTGGCAAATAAATAAATAAAATCTTAAAAAAACAAACAAACCCCTAACTACATTTTTTTTTAACTTAAGGTATTTATTAAAATTTCCCTTTCCTGATATTCAAAAGCTGTTTTTGCAGACTAGTTGGTATAAGTTACACTTTTAAAAATTTTATTTAAAATTGTGATATAATTGGCATATAACATTACATTAGTTTCAGGTGTACAACATAATATGATATCTGTATATATTGCAAAATGATCACCACAGTAAGTCTAGTTAGTATCCATCAACATACTCAGTACAGATTTTTGTTTGTTATGATGAAAAGGTTTAAGATCTCTCTTAGCAACTTTCAAATATACAATACAGCATTATTAACTATAGTCACAATGTTGTACATTATATCTCTAGGACTTATTTATTTTATAGCTTGAAGTTTACCTTTTGATAATTTTCACACATTTCCTTCACTCACTATTTTTGCCTCTGGCAGTCACCAGTCTGTTCTGTGTTTCTATGAGTTCAGTTTGTTTGTTTATTGTTTTGTTTTGTTTTTTATTTGACATATAGGTAAGATCATATGGGATTTGTCTTTTTTGTGTGATTGATTTCACTTAGAATAATGCTCTCAATACTCATCCATGTTGTCAAGAAAAGATTCTTTTTTATGCCTGGATAATATTCCATTGTGTGTTTGTGTGTTAAAAAAAATATATATATATGCATTTATCTACTGATGGAGACTTAGGTTGCTTCCTAACCTTTTACTGTTTTTGTTTTCTTTGTATAAATACCAAGCAGCAGAATTACTGAGTCATATGGTAATTCAATTTTTAATTTTGTGAGCACTCCATAGTGGCTGCATGAATTTACATTCCCATGAATAGTGCACAAAGGTTCATTTTTTCCTCATCCTTGCTGGCACTGTTATTTCTTGTCTTTGGTAATAGCCATTCTGTTGTATGAGATGATATCTCAATTTGGTGTGATTTTCATTTTCCTGATGATTATTGATGTTTAGAACTTTTTCACATACCCATTGACCACCTGAATGTCCTCTTTGGAAATAGGTTTATTTAGATCCTTTGACCATTTTTTAACTTTTTTCTTTCTTCTTTTTTTTTTTTAACTTTTGAGTTGTACTTATTTTTTATATATTTTGGAAATTAACCTCTAGTCAGATATATGATTTGCCAATATTTTCTCCCATTTGACAGGTTGCCTTTTCATTTCATTGATGGTTTCCTTTGCTGTGCAGAACCAAGTTACATTTAAATTCATAAGATTTTTGTTATTTATCATATACATATTTAGATTTCTAATTATACTTTCATAGAGCAGAGGGTTAACATTTTAAGATAATATGATTTATTAAGCCCAATGGATATCTCATATTTGATATGTACTCTAAATTTTTCTGAAATTTGTTTCTAGTTTTAATTTCTAAGAATATTAATGACATAATATAACTTTATTAGCATATATTTGTATTATTTTTGTGCTTTTTTGCTTCCTATGGTCTATGTGTTATTTATAAGTTTTAAAAATAAAATTTTAGAGAAACATGATTAAAGGCATTTTGAAAATTTACCTGAGTTAGGAAATGATTTACCTGAGTTAGGAAATGATAATAATTTTTATGTGACATAAAAATAAACAGTATGCACACACACACAGGCTTCTTATTTGCCTTCAGTTATATTTTTGCCCTTTGCTGTTTTGCCCTCTCCCATATATATGTGTGTGTATTTATATATGTGTGCATAATATATGCATATATTAAACACATATATGTATTATGTATATATGGATATTATGGAGATATATCTATCATTTTATATATATGAAATAAGATGGTGAAACAAACACATATGTGTCTTTCCCCAAACTCAGGAAAGAACAAAAATTAAAAAGAAAATACATCTGTTAACATCTCTGGAAAGATGGAAAAGAAGAAAACAACTTTAAATAGTTTAGAACTCAAGCTCTGGATATAAGACTAATTGGCCTTTTCAATGTTTGACTTTATCATGTAATGGCTACATGATCTTATACAAGATAACTGAGTTTTCCTCATTTCTCTCCCCGCAAAATGGGACAATAATGTTTTCTTTCAGGACTCATGAAGATTAAATGGGAGAAATGTGTACTAAAAGTTTGCATAGTGCTTAAAACACAGTATATGTTCAAAACATGTTGCTCTTACTATTCTTTTTCTTCTGCTGCTTATCAGCATCATCATCACTATTAGGGAAATTATTAGTTACTTTCAAAGAAAGTCAAATACCACACTATAGTAATCTTCCTTCTCAAGGACTTTGTTCCATTGATATTTTACATTATTTCCTAGATCTCTCCATTTCTAGTTTTTCCTTCCTATATGTATTCAAACATGTTGGAGTGTCCGCCATCTTTAAAAAAATATTCATTTAAATCTGCCTTTGCCTTATAACTCTGTGTTTCTTCAAAGCAAAATTTATCAAAAGAATTGTCTAAACATGTCATCTTCACTTTCTTCCTTCTACTTCTGATTTCAGGCATTACCAAATGGCTAATGAGTTGGACAAATTCTACTGCTGTGTTTCTGCTTTGCTCACACATCCAGTACTTCTGACACCATTTTTGTTGGTTTTCCCACACACCAAACAATTCTCTGTGATACTAGCTTGGTTTCCTATAATTCAATTCAATTCTGACACTGACAGGAGTTAGTGCAGACACCACAGATTAGGGTCAGTCCCCCTCTTCAGATGCCAGTCATAAGTAGGTACCAGGTACCCTTGGTTATCCACAACTTTTGTCTGATTTGGCTGTAAATTGGAGGTTCCCATGATATGCTCCTTAGATTTGATAATTTGTTAGAAAAGCTCCCAGAACTCTGAGGAATGCTTATGCTTAGTTTAATTATATAATAAAGGATATGATCAGGGATATGGATACACAACTAGGTGAAGAGATACATGGAATAAAGCTTTGAAGGGTCCCAAGCAAAGCAACTTTTGTCCCCATGGAGTTGGAAAGTTCTACCCTCTTGACAAATGGATGATTGTCCCTGAACCCCATACTATTGACATTTTTATGGGGGCTTCATCATGTACGCATGATTGATTATTAACTCTATTTCTAGCCTTCCTCCCTTCTCTGGATAGGGAAGTAGGACTGAACGTTATAAGTTTATAATCATGGCTTGGTCTTTTTGGTGAACAGTCCCATCCAGGAGTTACCAAGAGTCCTCTTACTAGAACAAAAGACATTCCTATCATCCAGGAAATCCCAAGGGATGTAGGAGTTTGGTGTCAGATGCTCCTACCACTCAGGAAATTAAAAAAAAAAATCTTAGAAGCTCTGTATCAGGAACCACAGTCAAAGATTAAATGTTAGAACAAAAGATTCTCCTAGCATTCTTATTTACAAATGTTTTGTGAGCTCTGTCTCAGGAACCAGGGGAAGAGACCAGTATACATATTTGATTTTTTTTCTGCCTTTCTGACTGTACTTTGCCCACATTGCTGGCTCCTGTCTTACTCTACTCCCAAATATTGAAGTCCTTAAGGCTCAGTACTTGGTATATCTGCCTATTTCTTAGCTTTGTTCATCAAATGTCACAGTATTAAACACCATCTATATGCTATGCCAAAGTCTGCTAATATCTATATCTCCAAATGTCTTCAGAGCTCCAACCCATACCTATAACTGTCTACCTGACTTTCTAGCTGGGTGACACACAGGTGTCTCAAACTTAATATGCCCCAAACTGAACTCTTGGTCTTTCTTCCATATCTGTCCTCTAATTTTCTTCATCTTAATTTATGGAATCCACATTCATCCTTTAGCTTCTGCTAGAAACTGAGGTTAGCCTTAATCTCTCTCTCCCTCATTTTCCCTGTATAACCTGACATGAAACTCTCTCAATTCTACTTCAAATATGTTCTGCAGTTTTAAGCCATTAACTTCTCTATATCAGCATCTCAGAGATGCTGATAAATGATCCAACCCCTCTCACACTTATGCAAATGTCATCATCATTTTCTTATCAATCACTCTATTTCTAATTTTGCTTCTCTCTAATCAATACACCCTATTGCGATCAGAGTGATATATCAGTTTTTCATTACATATTTTTAAATTTATACCAAAAACTGAAATAGTATAGCAAAACTTTCTTTTGCACTACTAGTGGAAGAATAATTTTCAAGGAAAAAGTAGAAAACATTTAATTATATCTAACTTGCTTAATCAAGATGTTTATTCAAGTAACTCATTTCAGAGCCAATAAGGTCTAATTATTTATTCTTTTTCACTGAGCTTTTTAATACTTTTTTTTTCTTTTAGTGGTTAAGAGTCTTCTCTTCATTAATTCTAAATTACATATGCTTTTTATGAAACCTAAAATTTCTTCTAGAGGCCACTCAGTAAAATTAAGAGATTTTTCATATCAGTAAAATATTCCAATTACAGGTACATGTTAAATGAAGAGGATTGATTTTAGGAGAAGAAGCAGTGATTCATGAAAGAAAAAAGGCACTTTGTAATGCTGTATTTATACAATGGGGACAATTAAAAGTACTGATATGATTAAAATATTTCTGAAGAAGACACACTAATTTACTTCCTTTCTTGCATTTGTCTACATAACATTAATCTGAGCAAAAGTTACCATTACTTACAAGTTGGACAAATCATCAAGCAAGAGAGAGAAGATAGGACTCCTTACAGGTGTTATTGGGTAAGAACAGTGCTACAAAGTAGAACAAAACAGTTCTTACTTTGTTCCATTTTGGTCTTGGCCATTCCTTGTTCTCAATACATCTGGATCTCTTTGCCTTAATGTTGGGTGCTTTGCAGCACACATTTTTCAAAAATATATATCCCAAGTCAGTCTTGCCATTTCACAGACTGTCTGGCTCCCAGTCCAACTCACCTCCCCTTCCTCCTGGATACACAGCTAGCCTATCTGTGCCAGACTCCATGAAGTTAGGTTTGACTGAGCTCCTGCCAGTGGACTATGAACTGTAAACTGTGAGAAGATTCCAGCCCTGGGCTTTTACGCTTCCTTTGTATGATATTCTATTCTCCTTTCTGAGTCTCACCTACATAGGTAAGCATGGAGATCTTTGAAACCACATTTGGGGGGGAACATTCCTGAACTACCATTTAGAGGAGAGTCATCTGATCAAGAACATTTTGTCTTTGATTTGAACAGAGCCACTAATATATTAAGCCACTGAGATTTTTGTTGCTGTATCCATCAAAAGAGGCTTACCTTATGTTAATGCCATAAAATGGCAACCTGAGTGTCTTGCTTTTTTTTTTTTTAAAGATTTTTCTTTATTCACAGACAGAGATCACAAGTAGGCAGAGAGGCAGGCAGAAAGAGTGGGGGAAGCAGGCTCCTTGCAGAGCTGAGAGCCTGATGGGGACTCAATTCCAGGACCCTGAGATTATGACCTGAGCCGAAGGCAGAGGCTTTAACCCACTGAGCCACCCAGACATGCCTGAGTCTCTTGCTTTTTAAATTAAAGTTAAGAATACAAAGAAGCTTTAAAATGTCCAGTTTTCATTATCCAGAACTTTCACCCATTCCCTTCTTTTGAAATAACACTCTTTTTATATGATACCACCTGTAATGGATCTTATCTTTTCTCTTTTGCTTGATCATTTGTCCAGCTTGTGAGGAATGGCAGTTATCTCCAGACTGATGTGATATAGGCATATCCAAATGAGGAAGCAGAGATTATTGTGTCTCCTTGGCAAATATCTTTAGACGGCATCTGGGAATATTCAGATTTAACTAATTTTAAACCTCTGCAGTTTATCCATGGAGATTCAGGTTCAGGTTAAACTCCTTTCTGGATACTTAGGGCTGGGCATTAATTAAAACTCATATTCCCAGTTTGCAATGGAAGCTCAAGGAGATAAAAAGAATCCATGCCCCATGCCCCGGGGTATCAGAACAAGCCATCTTTTGTAGATGTAAATTAAATTCAATGACTTTCCTTCATAGAACCCTTTAAATACCTTTCCATTGCACTTGAGTCAAATTCCACAGTATTCAGGTGATCTACTTGGCCCTGGCACCTGCCTGCCTTGTCAGCCTCTTCTCAATCGTTATTTGTCCCACCCATACAGATTATTCCATTCCTTGGAGAGCTCCTTAAAACCAGGGATTCTAGTAGGCAGTCAGTACCCTCTGCTTAGAATGCTCCTCCCTGAAACTTTCTTCCAGAAGTTCCTGTCTTCAAGGCTATGCTTAAATATCATTTATTTAGTGAGGTCTTATCTATTTCTATCCCAGTCAAATTTTTTTATAAGTTTTCTTAATAAAGTGTGGTTTAAATAAAAAATAAAGTGTGGTTTTCCTTTACTGAAAATATCACAGTTTGTATTTATAAATTGACTTTTGTTGTGATTTGCTGCCTGCATTATTCCTATATGCATTTGCTCCCATTTCCTTTAACATAGTGGTAGGAAATATTTGTCAGAATTAATAAATGAATAAAATTAAAACAGAAAACTGAAAAATCTGATAAACTTACCAGCCCACAGTTGACTAAACATTGCTAAATTGGCAGTGCTATACCGGTGTGATCATGTTATACAGGTGTATTAACAAATAATGTTTTTATGCATTCTAAAATGAAGGCATAATGATGACTTCATTTTGGCATATGTATTACTGTTCTTCAGTTTTGTTAAGAATGGCCTTCATTTTCCCTTCCTCCTTTCAAAAAAAGTCAAGGAGGGAAAGTTCTTTTTGTTACATGAGTTTATGCAATAAATACTTAATGCTTTCATACAGTAAGCTCTCGGTAAATATCAGCTATTATTATCTCATTATAAAAATTTTTACTTAGTATATATGCTATAATTTATGAAGTTATTATAAGTTTCCATTTGGTAAAATACTTAGAATTTTAAATTTGTTTTTTTTTTTCTGTACTGTGTTTTACAGGGTAATTTTTGTACTGTGTTACTGATTTAAACTTTTAGTTCAAACAATTACTATATATGATTGTTACATATAGTGGTTATATTCCAACTGAATATACGAAGATCCTATATTTACTGACATCAAAAAATGTAGCCTAATTGTTAGTAATAATTAATTTTAAGAGGAGTGAGGCACTGATTTAAAATTCATGTATAGATCTTGAAAACTAAATAATCTTTCCTTATTTCAATTGAAGATGAATGTAGAGTTGGATGTTATAGTAAGTTAATGAGCCAGAGGTTTCTCTTTGTTTACCTTTCTAATTCTTAGTTTGATGTCTGGAAGAGCAAAGCACTGTGTTTTAAAATTTTAGGTCTTTTAGCTTCTTTTAGTTTTAGTTTTAATGAATAAGTTTTTGATCACATTTAACAGAAACAGAGCAAAGGGTATTAAGGTTTACCCTGGTCCTATACTATGAAACAAAAACTTATTGTTTCTTATCTCCACTTGTTGCTCGAGGTAGGCTGGGGGTGTGGGTGTTATGCTACTTCTAGTGTTTATAAGCAGAAATCTAGAATATAGAATAAAGTGAGTCATTTAAGTTTTAGTCCTGAGGTTAATTTTTATGTTTACATTATTAAAGCTGAACCTATTTTTAATGGTCATTGCTAAAGTGTGCATTTAGTTGTATACCCTCAGGAGATAATTATTGTTAAATATATCATTCTGAAAAGTTCTGCCAAAGTATATAGTGTGGTTGGATTTTTAGTTTTCTC
The DNA here is from genome assembly GCA_004024625.1 of Mellivora capensis. NCBI lineage: Eukaryota > Metazoa > Chordata > Mammalia > Carnivora > Mustelidae > Mellivora > Mellivora capensis. Next base: position 19,487 of record PISX010027864.1, read on the forward strand.
TGGTTACCCTACAATTTATTTCTACTATCTTTTTATAGTTGTAGAGATTAAGTTTCAGTATTGTAGGCTAATAGAGTTTCAAGAATAATTAGAAAGATTTTTTTTAAGTAGTAAATTCTGTCTCACCATATCAGTTGGATAGGCAGAGCAGAAAGATCACAGAAACATTTCAAATTCTTAGCAAGCATTTTAGAGAAAACAAACAAACAAAAATGATCCTTTCATACCATTAAGTCACCCGTGGTTGGAGTGGATACTATGTGATTGCTTGTTTAGAACACTTTTGGTTATTTTAAATTAAGGAGAAACTGAAAATCTTCTTATTACATGAATCTTAATCCAAAAAAAATAACAATGCTTGTTTGTTTCATGTCAGTTCGTTCCCAGGTAGGAAGAAACAGCAAAATGATTTCAGAGCAGTACTTACGTACTATGGCATACCAGAGTTCAAGTCTAGGTTCTTCTGTGTGGCTCTCGAGAATTTATCCAACATAAACTTTATTTCTGTTTTTCAGAGGCAAATGATAGTAGTGCCCCATCACTGAATTATTATAAATAGTAAATAAAAGTTCCCTGGGGCACTGGGGTGGCTCAGTTGGTTGGGCAGCTGCCTTCACTCAGGTCATGATCCTGGAGTCCGGGGATTGAGTCCTGCATCGGGCTCCCAGCTCCACAGGAAGTTCTGCTTCTCCCTCTAACCTTCTACCCTCTCACGGTCTCTCTTACTTGCTCTCTCTCTCAAATAAATAAGTAAATAAAAATCTTTAAAAAAAGTTCTTTGTACAATTTGGGGGACATATTGACTGCTTAATAAATATAAGCTCTCATTGTTACTAAGTGGTAAAATGTAGCCAGCTTTTATATACAGATTGTCTTTCTGTCAATGACAATGAAGTTAATTCTTAGGTATTGTTTCTTATGCAGGATTAAGAATAAGGTTTTCATTCAGGATTAAATAAGAATACAGGATTTTAAGGCATGAAATCAGAGGAAGGGATACAGTAAAACACTAGATAAAATTAAAACATGTCCTCAAAGAAAATGTTCACTACATTTGGTTAATTCTAATTTTAAAATTATTCAATAAAATTTATTCAACTTTGTTTATACTAAAAAAAAAAAAAAAACAAAACAAAACAGGTTCCTTGATTTTACAGAGAGATCTAATACCAGAATGGTAGAAGAGAATTTCATGTTGTAAATGTAAAATTAAATATTTAATGCTCCCATTTAAGTTTACAAGTCCCTGAAGAAATTACCTTCTGATGAAACTGAATGAGTTGGAAGTGTTGGAAGTGTTGCTGCAGAGAAAATCCTTAGTACTCTGCTCTGAATGTCTTTTGACACCTTCAACATTACCTTTGACATTCTTTTCACAGCCTACGCCATTACTGGGTTTCTGATGCCTGTCATAGGGTGCATTTTCAGGGTTCCAGGCTTTCTGAATCAGACAAGCTACTTGCATATGTTATTAGGCACAAAGTTTTTAACACAGAATGGTTAGATAAAACTGGGTCATTGCTACTGAAAAGTGAATGACACATTTCATGTGATTTTTCACTGGCAAAATCTGCTCTTAACTTACAGTGAATTGTGACTCATGCAACGTGAAAGGCTTATATGATTTTCCCTTTGCCAGGCTGTCTTGAGGAATGAAAAGTAAAATCATGATTCTTAAAAACAGTTTCCTTTATGCAGGTACATGTGTAAAGCCAGGAGGAAAACATTACTCATCCCAAACAATCTCTTTAAGTGGAAGACAGGTTTTTTTTGTTTGAGTGCTATTATATACTGATTTTTAATGTATGTTCTTTTAACCATGTTCAAAATGGTGAACAATCAAGGTGTATCATCTTTTGCTTTGAGGGAATGACATAAAATCTGGGGAATTTTTGACTTTTGGGAAGGCCTCATGCAGCAAGCTTTAATGTAGCATCTATCAATTGTGTCTGGGCACATAAAAAATAATAAAGCCTGTTCCTCATATTTAGTGGAAAAAAGGTAACATTAAAAAATTACGGTACAGTGTGGGGTCAAGATGGCGGAGAAGTAGCAGCTGAGACGACATCAGGTAGCAGGAGATCAGCTAGATAGCTTATCAAACCATTGCGAATACCTACAAATCCAACGGGAGATCAAAGAGAGGAAGAACAGCAATTCTGGAAACAGAAAATCGGCCACTTTCTGGAAGGTAGGACTGGCGGAGAAGTGAATCAAAAGCGACAGGAGGTTAGACCGCGGGGGAGGGGCCGGCTCGCGGCAAGCAGCGGAGCAATGGAGCACTAAATCGGGACTTTTAAAAGTCTGCTCCACGGAGGGACATCGCTCCAGAGGCTAAACCGGGGTGAAACCCACACGGGGTCAGCATGGCCCCAGGTCCCGCAGGGTCACAGAAGGATCGGGGGTGCCTGAGTGGCGCAGAGCTAGCAGGTATCAGAGCGGGAAGCCGGCTACAGAGACAGAGCCGAGGAGTGAGCTCTCAGCTCAGGGTTACCTTTAACCGGTTGCAGGCTGGGTGAGCTCGGAGCGCGGCCAGAGGCGAGGGAGACGGGAGTGATTGGGGCTTTTCTCTGAGGAGTGGAGCCCCGAATCTCAGCTCTTCCGGGCTGGAGACTAGGAGGCCGCCATTTTCATTCCTGTCCTCCGGACTCTACAGAAAGCGTTCAGGGAACAAAAGCTCCCGAAAGCGAAACCGAGTGGATTAATTAGCCCGGCCCCTGGGAAGGGGGGTGCAGCTCTGCCTCGGGCAAAGACACTTGAGAATCACCACAACAGGCCCCTCCCCAAGAAGATCAAAAGAAATCCAGCCAAGACCAAGTTCACTTAACAAGGAGAGCAGCGGAACTCCAGAGGAGGAGAAAGCAAAGCGCAGAATTCATGGCTTTCTCCCCATGATT
>PISX010027865.1:0-22378 GCA_004024625.1 Mellivora capensis
GATAATTGACTCTCTCTGCTTGACTTATTTCACTCAGCATAATCTCTTCCAGTCCCGTCCATGTTGCTACAAAAGTCTGGTATTCATCCTTTCTGATGGAGGCATAATACTCCATGGTGTATATGGACCACATCTTCTTTATCCATTCGTCTGTTGAAGGGCATCTTGGTTCTTTCCACAGTTTGGCGACCATGGCCATAATCTTTTTATGCTTAGTCCTCAGATGGGCACTAAAATCCTTCTGACAACTAATGGATGGAGAAGTTGCAAAATTGACCTTCCTACTTCTACACAAACAAAAAGGGGGAAATATAGCTGTCCCTCAGAATACTGCTTAAAATATAACCAATGAGGAGTTGTACTGGTCATGCAACCTTGTTTAAGGATGACCTTGAGAAAAACATGTACTAGCAGCAGGCTTCTGGTGGAGAGGATGATATACGACCTTGAAGCTGAGAAACTGGGGGTACCTGGCTCACTCAGGGTGTAACACCACCTGCTTCCCTTTTTTGTTGTCTCGCCCTGCCTCAGAGAAAGCCTGCTGTTAAGGTAATCCATTTAAGTGCGCTTGCTCAACAAATTCCATGCTGCTTGACTAGACACAACTTACTATTCTTCTTGTTTACTTATAAGACTTGTGATCAACATATGACTCACATTCCTTCTTGTTCACCTACAAGACCTATGGCTAATGTATAACCTTCTTGTTCTCCTTTGTTGGTTGTTATCTTTTTTTAAAAAAAGATTTTATTTATTTATTTGTCAGAGAGAGAGAGAGAGAGAGACCACAGGCAGGCAGAATGGCAGGCAGAGAGAGAGAGGGAGAAGCAGGCTCCCCACCGATCAAGGAGCCTGATGTAGGACTCGATCCCAGGACGCTGGGATCATGACCTGAGCCGAAGACAGCCGCTTAACCGACTGAGCCACCCAGGCATCCCTGTTGGTTGTTATGTTGTATCTAATAAATATGGGACTGAGGAGTTGTTCAGGACGACAGTCCTTCCAGCTGTCATCCTCTGCTCCCTCTCTCTCTCTCTTACAACTGCTTTGTTTGTGCCTCATTCTTCTCCCGTGAGCTGTTAGGATGTGGCACTAGAGACTCTGGCCCCCCATAATGGCTTTAAGTTGCCCATGGGCTTCTGATGCAAGAAATTGACCTCCTCATCTCCAACTTACATATAATTAGAGTGGCAACTGCTGGCCACACACTAGTATTCCCTCTCTCAGGTCCTAGGCCCATGATCACACACCCCCCAAAGCCACTTTTCTGGGTTATAAAAGCAGCATCCTACAAACTCAACATGGCCTGAGGCAGGACAGATTCAAACCTCAGTCTCCTGGCATATCCTACTTGTGAGAAGAGGTGGCCTCACCTATACTCAGTCTCTTGTCATAGTGCTAGAGGAGGTGACTTCTCTCACAGATTGCTTGACTACTTAAGGAGCCCTTTGATCTTAACTGAGTGAAGAATGAAGAGAGTCCATCTATGTATCTAATATATATAGAGTTCAATGAAGATTTATTGCTTTTCATCCCTTAGCTGGTATGTCAGCACAACTGGTCAAACTTCAGACAGTTATCTTGGCACCAAATGACCTGATTAAAAATTAGCTCCAGTTGCACATTTTTACAGATTCTGCCATTTACTGGACCAACCTATGGCAGAAGCAACATTCCCTGTACAAGGCTTTACTCTTTTGGGTAAAGAATCCTGGGAATCTCTTGCCTCAGATACCTAAAATATAAATTCACACTACATGTGTCCCTGTACATAATAGAAACACAATAAAAGGCATCAACAAGACACTTCTTACCCTGTTCAGAGTTCCAGAATTCACTGATAGTGACCAATACACTCATTTTACTTCTCAGAATACACACACTGCTACTCTCTTGAATAGAACTTTCTACGGAATTTTCTATTCTGTTACCAGCCATACAGAAAACCATAATGTCTTACTTCAGTAATGAATCTTGGAACACTGCACCAAAAACTAATGATGTGGGGCACCTGGGTGGCTCAGTGGGTTAAGCCTCTGCCTTCGGCTCAGGTCGTGATCTCAGGGTCCTGGGATCAAGCCCCACATCAGGCTCACTGCTCAGCAGGGATCCTGCTTCCCCATCTCTCTCTGCCTGCCTCTCTGCCTACTTGTGATCTCTCTCTTTGTCAAATAAGTAAATACAATCTTAAAAAAAAAAAAAAACAAGAAAAAAAAACCTAATGATGTATTTTATGGTGACTAACATGTCACAATAAAAAAAAGAATCAATTAAATGAAACATGGGCATCCGGCATATGATGACTGGGGTGAATTGTAATAAAGAATCTATCCTCTCTCTCTCTCTCTCTCTCTCTCTATATATATATATATATATATATATATATATATATATATATCCTGACAACTCTTAAGCCTCTCCCTGCTCCCTTCCTCTTCAGGTGTACGTCTGAGCAAGAGAAATAATAAGACCCAGCGCTCTTTCTTTGCCACCTGAAATAAGTTCAAAACCATGCATAAGAACCCCCATCCACCCCACCCAAACCACCCTAAAAACTCTAAGCCAGTTTTCTTTTCTGGCTCTTTCCAGTCATTTTTGGAATGCTTGACAGCTATCCTGCTCTTTTCAGTCAGTCTCATTATATAAATAATAATACTTTCCATACTCTCTCAGTGGTGAATGACACCACAATCTCAATGCATCAGATAAATTTTTGGTGGAAGTACATCCTACTTCACAATGACTACAATGTCCAACAAATGAGAATATACTTCTTTTTTTTGAGAATATACTTCTTTTTTTGAGAATATACTTCTTTTTAACTGTCCCCAAATGAATAAAACTTTAAGCACTGCTCTAGAGGACAGCATTATTATTTTTGTTAATTTCTTTAAAGATTTTATTTATTTGTGTGAGAGAGAATGAGAGCACAAGCAGTGGGGAGAGGGACAAGCAGGCTCTCTGCTGAGCAGGGAGCCTGATGTTGGGTTCAATCCCAGGACCCAGGTTCATGACCTGAGCCAAAGGCAGACAATTAACTGGCTTAGACACCCAGGCACCCCTCACTTATATAGGAATCTAAAAACAGATTCTTTTTTAAAAATTTTATTTTTCAAAGTTCCAAGATTCATTGTTTATGCACCACACCCAGTGCTCTATGCAATACTTGCCCTCCTTAGTATCCACCACCAGACTCACCTAACCCCCATCCCAGTCCCCTCCAAAACACTGTTTGTTTCTCAGAGTCCACAGTCTCTCATGCTTCATCTCCCCCTCTGATTTCCTGCAATTCATTTTTCCTTTCCTTCTCCTAATGTCCTCGTGTTATTCCTTATGCTCCACAAGTAAGTGAAACAATATGATAATTGACTCTCTCTGCTTGACTTATTTCACTCAGCATAATCTCTTCCAGTCCTGTCCATGTTGATTCAAAAGTTGGGTATTGATCCTTTCTGATGGAGGTGTAATATTCCACTGTGTATATGGACCATATCTTCTTTACCCATTTGTCTGTAAAAGGGCAACTTGGCTCTTTCCACAGTTTGGTGATTGTGGTCACTGCTGCTATGAACATTGGGGTACAGATGGCCCTTTTTTTCACTACATCTGTATCTTTGGGGTAAATACCCAGTAGTGCAATTGCAGGGTCATAGGGTAGCTCTATTTTTAACTTCTTAAGGAATCTCCACACTGTTTTCCAAAGTAGCTGCACCAATTTGCATCCCCATCAACAGTGTAAGAGAGTTCCCCTTTCTTCACATCCTCTCCAAAACATATTGCTTACTGTCTTGTTAATTTTGGAATTCTTTTTTTTTAAAGATTTTATTTATTTATTTGACACAGAGAGAGAGAGATCACAAGTAGGCAGAGAGAGAGGCAGAGAGAGAGGAAGAGAAGCAGACTCCCTGCCTAGCAGAGAGCCCGAAGTGGGGCTCAATCCCAGGACCCTGGGATCATGACCTGAGCCAAAGGCAGAGGCTTTAACCTGAGCCACCCAGGTGGCCCTAATTTTGGCATTCTATTTAAAAAAATATTTAAAGGTGAGCCTTGTGGTATGTATTAAGTGGGAGTATTTCATGGAGCACTGGGTATGGTGCATAAACAATGAATCTTGGAACACTGAAAAAATAAAATTAAATTTAAAAAATTACAGTTAAGTAACATACAGTGTAATATTGGTTTCAGGTATACATAAAATTTATATTTGATTTTTTATTCAAATATTCCTGGTCACTTTTAAAGTTTCTCTTTGCTTTTGTGTTTTTTACTCTTTTAATAATTGTTTAAATACGTTATTCATAGTTATATTGTATTCTGCTTGGTTATTTCAACATCTTATATCTTTGTTGAAATCTCTATGGTTTTTGTTAAATTTCAGTAATCAAGACTTCTTTTTTTAGTGTTTTTGTTGATCTTGATTGTGAAATAAATTTGTTTGAGTGTAATATACAAAAATTATGCAGTCTAAATAGAAGCTGTTTTCTTTCAGAGAGGATTTACTTCAGCTTCTATTAAGAGCCAAGGTTTACTGTCAACATGGAAACACTTGAGTTCATGTTAAAGATTCTAATGAGTGAATATAAGTTTTTCCATCTTGCCATTGATAGGCAATTTAACATATTATTACTTGAATAATATTAGCATTTCCTTTTGGGAAAACTACTTTTCTAGTTTGTTCTCCAATTACTGCTCACTGTTCTTACATCAGCCTAAGCTCATAAATTTATTTAAATATTTGTTTATTTAGGAAGTGATTCTTGGAGATTTTCCTTAACTCCTTTGAGTCGAGCAATGTATTAGAAAAGTAAGTTTTGTTTAGGATCTAGTTGATTCATAGCAGAAAGGCCTTCAGAATTTATCTTACTCCTAGAAACAGATGTTAAATGATTAGAATTTCAGACCCTTTCAGGCACAGAGGTAAGATGTGCCTCTTAACTAGCACCCCAGAAGCATTTGTCTCTTCAAACTACATATGATAGGGGTAGTCCTTCTTCAACATTTAAGCTGAAATAGGATATTCATTATGTAAGTCTTCTTTGCATTTAACTATTATGTTTTTATTAAAAAGTATTTTAAAATATTTTTATGTGATTGGTTGTCTTATTTCAGTTTTCTTTTTCTTTCACTTTTAGGACATTTAGTACTATTTTCTAAAATATATCAGTATGCTCATAATAATTACTAAGAGATACTTTTTTCAGGTTGTTTGTGTTTCATCCTGAAAAACTAAAAGACATTTCAAACTCTTTGCCTGGTCTTGTCAGTCTGGAAATTTGATGTATACCTTGAATAAAAAAGTTAGTTTTGACTCAGATTTTAGTACTTACTAAATTTTCATTTAACAGCCCATTTTTCCTGAGGTAGTTTCTAGCTAGTATAATTACCATTGAGAATTTAGAGTAGCTGTGTGCCACCTTTGTTGTTTAGCATATAACTAATATGGTACAATTATAACAGCAAAATAGTTCCAGAAAGCAAAATTAGTTTAGTATCAATTTAATTCAGAAAGCCCATTACAAATAAAGCTAAGCAATAAATTTAATTGAGTTGTGGGCAAAATGGAAAGGTTTCAAAGCAAAATGTTTCTAAATACCTTGTAGAAAAGTGACACTATCTATAGATTTCTCATTTCATTACTCTTTGGCTAGAGATTTTAAAAAGCTGTTAAATTGTATATGAAAAGATCATAAAATGTGAAACAGCTCACAAAAAATGTCAAGGTGACCTTCATATGTTAGTAAACTCTCAAAATATACTTTTTCACATCTTTTAAGGGGAAAGTTTAATTTCTGCATTTTATCTATTTCAAGTTTTCAGGAGAGAAATAAGATGAAGAAAGTTTTTATGTGATTAAAATTACCAAGAACTATTCCTTGCAGTCTTCTATAATAATTAAAAAGACTCCAAGGTATAACTATTTTTTCCCAGCAGGGGTTTTCAGCTTTCGAATTTTATTTTCATTAAAATAACTGAATGTTTTATGAATTTGTCTTAAGAAAAGCCACACTTGTTGTAGTGATGTAACAGATAGTGAACACACCTTTCCACTATACACAACTCCAAAGAAGTGCAGGGTTGTGATTTGTGAGAAAAGAGGAAGAGGAAGAGGAAGGAAGGATGGAAGGAGGAAGAAGAAGAAGAGGAGGAGGAGGAGGAGGAGGAGGAGGAGGAGGAGGAGAATAAGAAGCACATAGGAGCACCATATTTGCCCAGGCATTTTCCATGAAGGCATATTTACAATATGTTACTTGGAAGATAAGCTAATGTGATCTCTGAGCTGAGAAGTAAGAGATTGAAGTTCACAACAATGAAGCAATTGGAAATAACAGATATATTAACTTATTCACAAATCTCCAACTTGTGAGTAGTACTAAGCAGAGATACCTAACTTTTACCCCACTCAGTCATTTGGAGGAGCTAAAAAGCTATGGACTGGAGTCACCTGAAGTTTTTGTTGTTGTTGTTGTTTGTTTGTTTGTTTATTTTTGGTTTTGGTTTTTTTCACTTACATGCCTGGTGGTTGACCAAAATACTCAAACTGATGGAGGCAGCAAGAGCTAGACTAGAGCTCCTTCGACATCTCCATCTCTATGGTCTCTATATGTATTCTCTCTAGCTGGAAACTTTAGTATAACCAGACTTCTCATATGCCAATTCAGAGCCCCAAAGACCTGTGTTTCAAGAAGGAGAAAAAGGTAGAAACTGAATTACTTTTTCTAACCTAGCCTTAGAAGTAATTCTGCTTCTCATCTAACACATTAGAAGTGAGTCACAAAGACTGCCCAAATTCAAGGAGAGGGGAATCAGATTCTTTTGTAGTAGGAATGTGAAAGCATTTTCAGACATGTTTTAAAACTAACTCAAATTTGAGAAGCACATGTGATTAGCCTTAGATAGAAACAGAAATCAAGTTTCATGCAGAAGAGATAAATTGATAGATTGAGGTAGGGAGAAGGAATAAGATATGGTTTTTCTTAGAAATAGTTCCTGGAATATAAAATCATACAGAATGCACAACTTAGATCAAATTTCATACTGTAAGATTTGAAAAAGGGAGGATTTAGTCAGAATTTCTTGAAGAGCAGGGCCTTTTGGCTGTTTCTTTAAGGAGGAATGATTCCCCCATCTTAAGGAAGAATTACAAAAATGGACAAGAACATTAAATTGGGCCTTAGTGTGTAGTTGGAGTGGTTGAGGAGAAGGGTGCATGTAGTCAGGGTATAGTGAGAAATTCAAGCTAACGTTGTATAAGGGGAAATATTTGAAGGTAGAAAGTTAAACTTTCTACTTCGCTTAATAGATTTTGACTTTTCTTTTTTTTGAAGATTTTATTTACTTATTTGACAGAGAGAGAGATCACAAGAAGGCAGAGAGGCAGGCAGAGAGAGAGGGGGGAAGCAGGCTCCCCGCCAAGCAGAGACCCTGATGCAGGGCTCAATCCCAGGACCCCAAGACCACGACCCTGAGCTGAAAGCAGAGTCCCAACCCACTGAGCCACCCATCACACTCATCACTAAATATATAAAAAACTACAGATTCTATCAGAAACTAGTTGTTACTTTTAGGAAATATAGGTCTTTTTCTAGTATACAATAATAATATTTCAATACATGAAAATATGTTAAATTTTAGCATAGCTTTTAGTTTACAAGATTTGCTATATCTTTTTATAATTCTACTATAATTACATAAGCAATAGATTTTATCCTAAATGCAAGAGACCATGAACCAATATATAACAGATTATGGGTTGAATAGATATCTAAAAGCATATCTTTGAAGTAAGCTTTAAATATTTTTATTATATGTTATTACTATATATTATATATTATTTATTTTATTACATATAATAATCTCAAATAGAATTGATTAATAAATTTTGTAGAAAGATCTGCTTGCTGTTGTATGTAGAAAATGTGTTTTTTTTTTCTTAAATTACTTGTTCTGGCTTGATAGGAATTTATAAATCATTTAGGCACTATGCAAAGTATTGACATATATTATTTCTAGTCCACACAATAACCATTCAAGAATTAATTTTATCCCAGACTCTTTCTCATAGCCAGCATTACTCTGATCTCCGAACCAGGCAAAGACCCTATCAAAAAGGAGAATTTCGGGCCAATATCCCTGATAAATATGGATGCCAAGATTCTCAACAAGATCCTAACTAAGAGGATCCAACAGTACATTAAAGAGATTATCCAGGGGGAAAAGATGGTGGGGAAATAGGAGGAGGCGCCATTCCAACCTGTACCCTAAAGTGAGCTGATTACCTACCAAGGAACTCTGATCACCCATGAAATCAGCTTGAGATTAGAATTATAAATGTCTGGATCTCTACGGGGGCAGAAGATGCCAGTGGGCAGGTAAAGTGGAACGGGAACGTTGGACTGGTATCAAAAGATAAAAAACAAGAGGAAAGGAGCCACCAGAAGCGACCCATTGGAAAGTAATACCCCAATATGAGAGTGCTCTGTGACTGGGAACCAGCATTAACTTGGAGTCTGGTTGAAAGCACTCAAAAAGAGCAAAGGATCGCAGGGGGAAATTGTGGAAATTGGGGCAGTTAGGGACAGGGGCTTAAGTCCCTGGACTGAGGACAGCAACCCTGGCACTGAACAGAGAGAGTGCAGTGAAGAAACCAGGTCTTGGTCCCTGAGCCACCAGTGAGTGCATATGAGGGCGCATGGAGTGCGGCTCCTGTGAGGGGCTGGGAGCCTTGCCAGCCAGCAGAATCACAGCCTTTTTGCAGTCCCCACGCATGCACCATGCCGTGCTATCAGATCATGGGTCAAGCCCCACACCCCTCCTGTGAGGGGCTCACAGGCGCCAGCCAGGATCTCTTGGTCCCGGAAAGGCTGAGTACACCCTGCCTGCCCAGTAGGAAAATCTCAGTGTGCAATCACTGCTTGGAACCTCTCTGGTGGTCTGCCCAGACAGCCGCCACTGTTGTAGTTTTGGGTACAAGCAGGATGTCATGTGTCCCCAGGGACCATGACTGGGAACATGTTCTGCCAGTGGCCAAGGGGGAAGGTATGTGTTCTGCAGCACCCAGAGGGGAACAGACTGAGGCTTCTCTCAGAGAGGGAGGCCTGGGTGCAGTTTGCTTTCCTCTAAACCTCCAAAAACCATCAAGAGCTACTAAGGGGAGAGAAAACAAATGAACAAACAAACATAAAAACCTCCAGAGAACAAAAGTCTGAAAAACTGGATTCCTCAGAGCCCACCCCCTTGAGCCTTCCCCCCTTGGGCGGGAAGACTTAACTCAGGAAACACTGCCTGAAAACCCACGTGACAGGCCCCAGCCCCAGAAAAAAACCGACAAGAGAACAACCACCACTACTTCATAGATACAACTTTTATTTTTAATTCATTCCCACTATTCTGTTCATTTATTTATTATTTATATTTTTATATAGATAATTTTTTAGACTATTTCTCATCACAGTGAGATGTCCAGTACATCAAATTCCATAATAACCTTTTAACCTGAACTTTTTGATACATATAACCATGTTTTTCTTTTGCTTTTCTATTTTTAAATTTCTTTAAATTTTAGTTTAGTTTAGTTTAGTTCATTCTTTTCTTATTTTTATTTTTTAATATTCATATAGAGATAAACTTCAAGGTAATCCCCTTTCCCCAATCAATGCTACCCCTATAGGTAAACCACTTTTTAATCCCCCCTTATCTTACAAAAGGTGATTCCTTTAACAAAGATATCAAGATACATCGAGGAAGAATCAAAATAACATTTCTCACCCACACTGAGAATTTATAACTACTTTCCCATCTTTTTCTTCCACAAGAGTTTCTGTGTATTTGTGTTTCTCCTCCAGGTAGTATATAAATCTTGTACTTTGGGTTCTTTTTGATGAGGTTCTTTTTTTGTTTGTTTTGCATATATATATATATATATATATATATATATATATATATATTCTCTTTTCATATACTTTTATCAGTCTTTTTGTTTGTCTGTTTTTGTTTGTATACTTCATAAATCTTACCTTAGGGGCCATTCGGGCTGAGCCTTCTTTTTCTTTTTCTTTTTTTCCCTGTCTCTCTCTCTCTCTCACTCTCTCTCTCTCTCTTTTTTCATTTTCTCTCTGTCTTTTTTTTTTCTTTCGTTTGGGTGAGGACTCTTGATTGCTCAGAAGCATTCCAGGGTAGACCTTGCCTGCACCACGGTCGATACATCCAGCTACATACATCCAGCCATCTCTCACCAAAATGACTAGGAGGAGGAATGCCCAACAGAAGAAAAATTCAGAGCATGGGCCTTCTGCAACAGAGCTAATGGCTACCGACATAGACAATATGTCAGAAATGGAATTCGGGATAACAATTATCCAGGCAATAGCTAGGTTGAAGAAAGCCATGGAAGACAAAACAGAATTGATTAGGGAAGAACTGAAAGCCACCAGGGATTATGTTCACAACGTTCTCAATGAGTTCCAGTCTAATCTAAATTCCCTAAAAGCTAGGGTAACTGAGACAGAAGATAGAATTAGTGATCAGGAGGACAAACAGATAGAGAGAAAGGATCAGGAGGAAGCCTGGAACAAACAGCTTAGAAGTCACAAAAACAGAATCAGGGAAACAAATGATGCCATGAAATGTTCCAACATCAGAATTACTGCAATCCCTGAAGGGGAGGAGAGAGAAAGAAGTCTAGAAGATATGGTGGAACAAGTTCTCCATAAAAATTTCCCCAATCTCACAAATGGAACCAGCATTCCATGAATGGCCTCCCCCCAAGATTATAGACTCTCGAAAGTCCTTGAGACACCTAATAGTAAGAATGAGGAATTATAATTCTAGAGAAACTCTCTTTAAGGCAGCTAGACAAAGAAGCTCCTTACATACAGAGGAAAGCCCATCAGAATAACATCAGACCTGTCCACATAAAACCTGGCAAGCCAGAAAGGGCTGGCAAGATATATTCAGGGCACTAAATGAGAAAAACATGCAGCCAGGAATACTTTATCCAGCAAGACTGACATGCAAAATGGATGGAGAGATAAAGAGTTTCCAAGACCAGCAAGGCTTAAAAGAGTATGCGACCACCAAGCCGACACTGCAAGAAATATTAAGGGGGGTTCTATAAAAGAGGAAAAATCCTAAGAATATCATTGAACAGAAATATAGAGACAATCTACAGAAAGAAAGACTTCAAAGGTAACACGATGTCAATAAAAACGTATCTCTCCATAATCACTCTTAACGTGAATAGCCTAATGAACACATAAAATGACACAGGGTTGCAGATTGGATAAAATAACAGGAACCATCCGTATGTTGTCTACAGGAGACCCATTTCTAACCTAAAGATACACCCAGATTGAAAGTGATGGGATGGAGAAGCATCTTTTATGCCAATGGGCCTCAAAAGAAGGCCGGGGTAGTGATTCTCATATCTGATATATTAGATTTTAAACTAAAGACTGTAGTCAGAGATACAGAAGGACACTACATAATTCTTAAGGGGACTATCTACCAAGATGATCTAACAATTGTAAATATCTAGGCCCCCAATATGGGAGCAGCCAATTACATAAGAAAACTATTAATCAAGATAAGGAGTCATATTGATATGAATACATTAATAGTAGGAGATCTTAACACACCTTTCTCAGTAATAGATCATCCAAGCAGAAAATCAATTTAAAAAAAAAAGAGCATTGAATGACAGATTATACCAGATGGACCTCATAGATATATACAGAACATTCCACTCTAAAACAACAGAATACTCATTCTTCTCAAGTGCACATGGAACTTTCTCCAGAATAGACCCCATACTGGGTCACAAGTCAGGACTCAACCGATACCAACAGACTGAAATTATTCCCTGCATATACTCAGATCACAATGCTTTGAAACTGGAGCTCAACCACAAGGAAAAGTTTGGAAGGAACTCAAACACCTGGAAGATTAAGACCACCGTGCTTAAGAATGCTTGGATCAACCAGGAGATCATAGAAGAACTTAAACAACTCATGGAAACCAATGAGAATGAAGACACTTCGGTCCAAAACCTATGAGATACAGCAAAGGTGGACCTAAGGGGGAAATACATAGCCATCCAAGCCTCCCTCAAAAAAATAAAAAGTCCAGAACACACCAGCTGTCTCTTCACCTTAAAGAACTGGAGGATCAAAAACAAATCAAACCAATTCCAAACACAATAAGGGAAATAATGAAGATCACAGCAGAGATCAATGAGGTAGAAACTAGAGTTACAGTAGAACTTATCAATGAAACTAGAAGTTGGTTTTTTGAAAGAATCAATAAGACTGATAAGCCATTGACCACTCTAATCAAAAGAAAAGAGAGAAGGTTCATATCAATAAAATTATGAATGAAAAGGGAGAGAACACAACTAACACCAAGGAAGTAGAAAGAATCATCAGAAGTTATTATCAACAGTTATATGCGAATAAGTTAAGCAACCTAGATGAAATGGATGCATTTCTGGAAAACTATAAACTCCCAAAATTGAACCAGGAAGAAATTGACAACCTGAATAGACCAATATCTAGTAACAAGATTGAAGCAGTGATCAAAAACCTCCCAAAAAACAAGAGCCCAGGACCTGATGAATTCCCTGGGGAATTCTACCAAACTTTCAAATAAGAAATAACACCTATTCTCCTGAATCTGTTACAAAAAAATTGAAACAGAAGGAAAATTTCCAGACTCTTTTTATGAAGCCAGCATTACCCTGATCCCCAAACCAGGCAAAGACCCCACCAAAAAGGAGAATTTCAGACCAATATCACTGATGAATATGGATGCTAAGATTCTCAACAAGATCTTAGCCAACAGGATCCAACAGCACATTAAAAAGATTATCCAACATGTCCAGGGGAGATTCATCCCTGGGTTACAAGGATGGTTCATCATTCACAAATCAATCAATGTAATAGAATAACTCAATAAGAGAAGAGAGAAGAACCACGTGGTCCTTTCAATTGATGCAGAAAAGGAATCTGACAAAATCCAGCATCCATTTCTGGTTAAAACGCTTCAAAGTATGGGGATAGAGAACATTCGTGAACTTCATAAAATCTATTTATGAAAGACCCACAGAAAATATCCTCAATGGGAAAAAGCTCACAGCCTTCCCGTTGAGATCAGGAACACGACAAGGATACCCACTCTCACCACTCTTGTTCAACATAGTATTAGAAGTCCTAGCAACAGCAATCAGACAACAAAGAGAAATAAAAGGTATCCAAATTGGCAAGGACGAAGTCAAACTCTCTCTTCGCAGATGACATGATACTTTATATGGAAAACCCAAAAGACTCCACCCCCAAAGTACTAGAACTCATACAGCAATTCAGTAACGTGGCAGGATACAAAGTCAATGTACAGAAATCAGTGGCTTTCTTATACAATAACATTGAAAATACAGAAAGGGAAATTAGAGAATCGATTCCATTTACTATAGCATCAAGACCCATAAGATACCTAGGAATAAACCTAAAAACAGAGTTAAAGGATCTGTACTCGAGGACCTACAGAACACTCGTGAAAGAAATTGAAGAGGACACAAAAAGATGGAAGACCATTCCATGTTCTTGGATCGGAAGAATAAATATTGTTAAAAAGTATATACTGCGTAGAGCAATCTATAATTTTAATGCCATTTCGATCAAAATTCCACCAGCATTTTTCAAAGAGCTGGAGTAAATAATCCTAAAATTTGTATGGAATTAGAAGAGATCCCGAATTGCTTAGGAAATGTTGAAAAAGAAAAAAAATAAGACTGGAGGCATCACATTACCTGATTTCAAGCTTTACTACAAAGCTGTGATCACCAAGACAGCATGGTACTGGCATCCAAACAGACACATGGACCAGTGGAACAGAGTAGAGAGCCCAGATATAGACCCTCAAATCTATGGTCAAAAAATCTTCGACAAAGTAGGAAAAAATATACAGTGGAAAAGACAGTCTCTTCAATACATGGTGCTGGGAAAGTTGGACAGCTATATGTACAAGAATGAAACTCGACCATTCTCTTACACTGTACACAAAGATAAACTCAAAATGGATAAAAGACCTCAACGTGAGTCAGAGATCCATCAGAATCCTAGAGGAGAACATAGGCAGTAAACTCTTCGATATGAGCCACAGCAACTTCTGTCAAGATATGTCTCCAAAGGCAAAGGAAACAAAAGCAAAAATGAACTTTTGGGACTTCATCAAGATCAAAAGCTTCTGCACAGCAAAGGAAACAGTCAACAAACCAAAGATGCTACCCACGGAATGGGAGAAGATATTTGCAAATGACAGTACAGACAAAAGGTTGATACCCAGGATCTATAAACAACTTCTCAAAGTCAACACACACAAAAGAGATAATCATATCAAAAAATGGGCAGAAGATATGAACAGACACTTCTCCAATGAAGACATACAAATGGCTGTCAGACACATGAAAAAATGTTCATCATCAGCAGCCACCAGGGAGATTCAAATCAAAACCACATTGACATACCACCTTACACCAGTTAGAATGGCCAAAATTAGCAAGACAGGAAACAACGTGTGTTGGAGATGATGTGGAGAAAGGGGAACCCTCTTACACTGTTGGTGGGAATGCAAGTTGGTGCAGCCACTTTGGAGAACAGTGTGGCGATTCCTCAAGAAATTAAAAATAGAGCTTCCCTATGATCCTCCAATTGCACTACTGGGTATTTAGCCCAAAGATACAGATGTAGTGAAAAGAAGGGGCATCTGTTCCCCAAATGTTTATATCAGCAGTGGCCACGGTCGCCAAACTGTGGAAAGAACCAAGATGTCCTTCCACGGACGAATGGATAAGCAAGTTATGCCTCCATCAGAAAGGATGTATATGCAATTTTTGTATTAGCATGGACAGGAGTGGAAGAGATTATGCTGAGTGAAATACGTCAAGCAGAGTGAGTCATTTATCATATGGTTTCACTTATTTGCGGAGCATAACAAATAACACGGAGGACATTGGGAGATGTAGGGCAGAGGGGAGTTGGGGGAAACTGGAGGGGGAGATGAACCATGAGAGACTGTGGACTTTGAAAAGCAATCTGAGGGTTTTGAAGGGGCCGGGAGTGGGAGGTTGGGGGAGCCAGGTGTTGCGTATTATGGAGGGCTTGCATTGCATGGATCACTGGGTGTGGTGCAGAATCAATGAATTCTGTTACGCTGAAAAGAAATTAAAAAAAAAGAAAGAAAAAAGAAAGTTATCCACTGTAACCACTTGGGATTTATCTCCGGAATGCAAGCATGCTTCAACATTCCCAAATCAATCCTTGTGATAGAACAAATCAATAAGAGAAAGGAGAAGAAACTCAGGGTCCTCTCAATTGATTCAGAAAAAGCATTTGACAAGATACAGCATCTATTCCTGATTAAAACTCTTCAGAGTATAGGGATAGAGGGAACATTTTTCAAACTCATAAAATCTATCTGTAAAAGAACCACAGCAAATATCATCCTCAATGGGGAAAAGTTGACATCCTTCCCTTTGAGATCAGGAACACGACAAGGATGCCCACTCTTGCCACTGTTGTTCAACATAATACCAGAAGTCCTAGCAACAACAATCAGACAACAAAAAGAAATAAAATGTGTTCAAATTGGCAAAGAAGTCAAATTCTCTCTCTTTGCAGATAACATGATACTTTATACTGAAAACCCAAAAGACTCCAATCCCAAACTACTGGAACTCATACAGCAATTTAGTAGTGTGGCAGGAGAAAAGCCAATGCACAGATATCAGTTGCTTTCTTATACACTAGCAATGAAACTATAGAAAGGGAAATTAGAGAACCAATTCCATGTACTATAGCACCAAAAAGTGTAAGATTCCTTGGATTTAAACTAGGCAAAGAGGTAAAGAATTTGCACTCGAGGAACTATAGAACACTCATGAAAGAAATTGAAGACACAAAAAGATGGAAAAATATTCCATGCTCATGGATTGGAATAATAAGTATTCCTAAAATGTCTATACTTCCCAGAGCAATCTATAGTTCCAATGCCATCCCAATCTATATACCACCAACATTTTTCAAAGTGCTGGAACAAACAATCCTAAAATTCATATGGAACCAGAAAGGACCCTAAATTGCTAAGGAGATTTTCAAAAAGAAAAAGCTGGGGACATCACTTTGCCTCATATCAAGCTTTATTAAAAAGCTGTGATCACCGAGACAACATGGTACTGGCACAGAGAGAGAAGAGTAGAGAACAAAGAGAGTAGAGAACCAAGATATGGACCCTCAACTCTATGGTCAAATAATCTTTGACAAAGCAGGAAAAAATATACAGTAGAAAAAAAGACAGTCTCCTCAATCAATGGTGCTGAGAAAATTGGACAGCTATGTAAAGAAATATGAAACTTGACCATTCTCTCATACCATACACAAACATAAATTGAAAATGGATGATAGACCTCAATGTGAGATAAGAATCCGTCAACCTCAATACAGTAACCTCTTTGACATTGGCCACAGCAACTTCTTTCAAGATATGTCTCTAAAGGTAAAGGAAACAAAAGTGAAAATGAACTTTTGGGACTTCACCAAGATCAAAAGCTTATGCACAGCAAAGGAAACAGTCAACAAAGCAAAGAGGCAATCCACAGAATTGGGAGAAGATATTTGCAAATGACACTACAGACAAAGGGCTGATATACAAGATCTGTAAAGAACTCAAACTCAACACACACAAAACAGGTAGTCATGTCAAAAAATGGGCAGAAGACATGAACAGACACTTCTCCAATAAAGACATACAAATGGCTAACAGACACATGAAAAAAAAAATGTTCATCGTCATCATTAAATCAGGGAGATTTAAATCAAAACTTCATTGAGATACCACCTTACACAAGTTAGAATGGCCAAGATTAACAAGACAGTAAAAAACTTGTTGGAGAGGTTGTGGAGAAAGGGGAACCCTCTTACACTGTTGGTGGGAAATCAAGTTGGTGCAGCCACTTTGGAAAACAGTGTGGAGATTCCTCAAAAAATTAAAAATAGAGCTTCCTGATCACCCTGCTATTGCACTACTGTGTATTTACTGCAGAGATACAGATGTGGTGAAATGAAGGGTCATATGTACCCCAATGTTCATAGCAGCAATGTCCACAATCGCCAAACTGTGGAAAGAACCAAGATGCCCTTCAACATACTGGTGGATAAAGAAGTTGTGATCCATGTATATGATGGAATATTATTCAGCCATCAAAAAGACAAATGCCCAAACTTTTGGATCAACATGGATGGGACTGGAGGAGATTATGTTGAGTGAAATAAGTCAAACAGAGAAAGTCAATTATCATATGGTTTCACTTACTTGTGGAGCATAAGGAATAACATGGAGGACATTAGGAGAAGGACAGGAAAAGTGAATTGTGGGAAATGGAGGGGGAGATGAACCATGAGAGATTGTGGACTCTGAGAAAGAAACTGAGGATTTGGGGAGTGGGTAGGAGATTACATGAGCCTGGTGGTGGGTGCTAAGGAGGGCATGTATTGCATGAGAGCACTGGGTGTGGTGCATAAACAATGAATATTGGAACACTGAAATAATAAATTAAAATAAAATAAATGAATTAATTTATCCATTTTTTTTAAATTCCCCTTTTCTTGAATCTTGTGGAGATTAACTGGCTACTAAGACTGCACAATTTGTATGTGTCAGGATAAAAATTTGAACACAGCTCTTGCTCCTAATGATGCATTTCATCACATTAAGGATCCAAGAAAAATATGAAGTTAATTATAAATTTAAAACCATATCTAGGGGTGCCTGGGTGTCTCAGTTGTTAAGTATCTGCATTTGCCTCCAATCATGATCCTCAGGTCCTGGGATTGAGCCCTACATTGGGTTCCCTGCTCAGGAGCAAGCCTGCTTCTCCCTCTTGCACTCCCCCTTGCTTTTGTTCCCTCTCTTGCTGTGTTTCTCTCTGTCAAATAAATAAATGTATAAAATCTTAAAAAAATTAAAACCATATCTAATTAAAAATATCTGGGAAGATGGCTGGGTAGGAGGATCCTGAGCTCACCTCATCACAAGATATATTGAGATAACAACTACATCAGTAAAGCTAACTCTGCAAACAACCCAAAGACTGGCAGAATAGGCTTTCCACAGTTAGTCATAGAAAGGAGGGTACATGAAAATGTGGTTGGGAACCAAATCCCCAGTGAGACTAACCACAAACAGGAGGGATACCACAAGCATGGAAAAGGAAAACCAATCAGACTCCACATCAATGACCGCAGGCAGAGGGGACCAGCCCTGGAAAGATGAGTCCCCTAAACTTTTGACTTTAAAAAGTAGTGGGGCCTAACTTCCAGAGTGTTTACAATCAACGGGACCTAATTTCAAGTACTTTAAAAGCCATCAGGCTTAGAGCTGGGAGAAGCAGAGGACAAGAGGTGCCTGTTAGTGTCCATGATCAAAGGAACGAGACCGATGCAAAGCGAAAGTCAAGCAAAGCTTTATTTTGCACCAAGCATCGAAAATCAAACTGACCAGTCGGGGCCGTCTCTTATGAAGAGGCAATGACGACGACCCCTACAAGGTCGCTCCCAAGATGAGACTACTCCTGACAAGGCCGCTCTGGATGAGGCCGCTCTTGACTAGGCCGCTTCTGACGAGACTGCTCTGGATGAGGTGCCGGAGCTCAGGGAGGTGAGGCCGCTCGTGGCGGTGCCCTGGCTCAGGGCAGCGAGGACACTCGCGGTGGCACCACAGCTCAGGGCGGCGAGGCCGTTTGCGGGTGGTGCCGTGGCTGCTGGTGGTGAGGACACTCACGGCAGTGCTGCGGCTGCTGGCGGTGAGGCCGCTCGTGGCGGTGCCACATCTCGGGGTGGCGAGTCCACTTGTGGCAACTATGATGACTAGGACGACCATGATGCTCCCAATGACCATGACGACGCTGCTCCCGATGACTACCCTAACAGCTATTCTAATGGTTATCATAACAGCTATCCCAATGGCTATCCTAATGGCTATCCTAATGGCTATTCTAACAGCTATTCTAACGGCTATTCTAACAGCTATCCTAACAGCTATTCTAATGGCTATTCTAATGGCTATGCTAATGGCTACTCCTCCTACTATTCTCCCCCCTCCCAGCCTCACAGACTAACCTTTATAGAGGTGGTTGAGCCCCGCCCACACACAGGTGCCAATGAGATTTCAACTCACCATAGTAAATATATGCACACCCCACTGATTGGATATCTCCATCCAGTTGGCCCGACCCTGTATCCAGTGTTTGCAAGTAACTTCCTCTGGAAGGGGCGGGGTCAACCCAAGCCCACAACTAAACAGCTCCCTCTGGCCAACCAAGCCCCTACAGTGCCTAATTCCCTGCCCTTAAAGAGCCAACATAATAAACAACCTCACCAAGATAAACATAGAAGCAGCAGTTTGAGAAGTGCCAGGGGTATACATGAAGGAGATTATTTACTAATCTCAGAATGTGTGCTTGAGGGGGAGGTATCTTTAGAAGATTTCCCCAAGGAAAAAAGCTGGGAGGCATCATTTCTCCCTGCCAACAGCACCTTCCAGCCTAGATAACTGAACATTTGGGGGAACCATTGTGAATATTTCCTTTCTAACTTGCTAGCACTGTATGCCTCTAACCCACATTCTCCTGTGGATCCATCCCATCCACCCACCTTCCTCAGAAGGTATCCCTCAGAAGCAGTTCCTGACGTGCAAGCATCACTGGCTTGTGATTCCAAGTGATCCAAAGTGATTCCTGTGCTGGGAAGAAGGAAGATAACAGCACACACGTGTGCATCCACACTTCCAACAGCTGAACTTTATAACCAGCAGTGCAGAGTTGGAACCCTGTCAATCAGTGCATCAGCAGCCTAGTAGATATCTGGTCTGACTTTTGGCTGTGCCAAAAACAAAAGCCTCTCAGGAGACAAGGTAAGGACCATGGCCTACATTTTGGGGCAACTGTATCCCTGGAAGAATAGCTGAGGGAAGACCTTTGGCCTGATGGCTAACTGCCCAACTGTAAGCTTGTTACAATCCCAGACTGACCTCTTAATAACACAGAGACTAAATCCTTCCTGGTGTGCCCACAACAGCCAAAATTGGTCACTGAGGGTGACTGAACTGAAGGCAAACACAGCTCAACCATAACAGCAGGACACAAACAACCTTCATAGAAACACCCTTGGAACACCTAGTTCTGGTGAACAGAGGGCATTGCGCTGCAGAACACCATAGGATTTCTTCTTCATAAGGCCACTACTTTCAAGATCAGGAGACATAGCTGATTTTCC
Organism: Mellivora capensis; assembly: GCA_004024625.1. Lineage (NCBI taxonomy): Eukaryota > Metazoa > Chordata > Mammalia > Carnivora > Mustelidae > Mellivora > Mellivora capensis. The sequence continues at coordinate 20,319 of PISX010027865.1, forward strand.
TAATACATAGAAACACAGAATTAGGAAAAATGAAAAGATAGGAGTATGTCCCAAAGAAATAACAGGACAAAAACCACAGCCAAAGACCTAAACAAAATGGAGATAAGCAAGACATCTCATAAATAATTCAAAGAAATGGTCATTAAGATACTCAGTGGACTTGGGCACAGAGTGGATAATCTCAGTGAGCTCATCAACAAAGAGATAGAAAATATAAAAAGGAACCAGTCAGAGATGAAAAAAATCAACAAGTGAAATAAAAAATACACTAGAGGGAATCAACAGCAGATTAGAGGAGGCATAAAATGGATCTTTGACCTGGAAGACAGTGTAATGGAAAATAACCAACTGGGACAGGAAAAAGAAAAAAAAATAAAAAATGAGAATAGATTAAGGGAATTCAGCAACATCATCAAGCTAAATAACATTTGCATTATATGGATCCCAGCAAATGAACAAAGAGAGAGTAGGGAATAAAATTTATTTTTTAAAAAGTGATAGTTAAAAACTGCCTAATTGGAGGTAAGAAACAGATATCTAGATCCAGGAAACCCAAAGAGCCTCCACCAAAATCAACCCAAAGAAGTTCACACCAAGAAAAATAATAATAAAAATGGCAAAAAGTAGTAATAAGCAATTTTAAAAGCAACAATAGTAAAGAAAACTCTGATATACAAAGGAAACCACATAAGGCTATCAGTGGGTTTTTCAGTGGAAACATTGCAGACAGGAAGACAGTGGAAAATAGTCAAAATACCAAAACAAAACAAAACAAACAAACAAACAAAAAACTGCAACCAAGAATACTCTACCTGGAGGAATTATCATTCAGAATATAGGGGGAAATAAAGAGTTAACCAGGAGGATGGGGTCCCTGGGTGGCTCAGTCAGTTAAGCATCTGCACTCGGCTCAGGTTATGTTTCCTGAGTACTGGGATCAAGCTTGGCATAGGACTCCCTGCTCAGCAGGAAGCCTGCTTCTTCCTCTCCCTCTGCCTGGCATTCTCCTTTCTTGTGTTATCTTTCTCTCTTTCTATCAAATAAATAAAACCTTTAAATACATACATACATACATACATACATAAAAGAGTTAACCAGGGGAGCCCAGGTGGCTCAGCCAGTTAAGCATCTGACTCTTGATTTTGGCTCAGGTCATGAACTCAAGGTTGTGAAATCAAATCACATGTCAGGCTCTATGCTGAGGACATGGTGTTTGCTAAAGATTCTCTCTCCCTCTCTATTCCTCAAAAAAAAAAAAAATGTTAACCCCTTCCCCCCTCAAAAAAAAAAAAAAAAAAACTTAACCAGATACACAAAAGTTAAAGGAGTTCATCGGCACTAAACCAGCCTTATAAGAAATATTAAAGGGAATTCTTTGAGTGGGAAAAAAAAAGCCATAAACAGGAATAAGAAAATTATAAAAAGAAAAAGTTTCATAGTTAATGCAAACATATGCTAAGTAGTAGATTCATCACTTAATCACTTAATGATCAAACCACAAGGGAAGAGAGAAAGAGAAGAAACAAAGAACTACAAATGCAAACATAAATCAAGTAACCAATGACAGTAACTACATATTGATCAAGAATTACCGTAAACATCATCCTCAATGGGAAGAAGCTCACAGCCTTCCCGTTGAGATCAGGAACACAACAAGGATGCCCACTCTCACAACTCTTGTTCAACATAGTATTAGAAGTCCTAGCAACAGCAATCAGACAACAAAGAGAAATAAAAGGTATCCAAATTGGCAAGGAAGAAGTCAAACTCTCTCTCTTTGCAGATGACATGATACTCTATATGGAAAACACAAAAGACTCCACCCCCAAACTACTAGAACTCATATAGCAATTCAGTAACATGGCAGGGTATAAAGTCAATGTACAGAAATCAGTGGCTTTCTTATACACTAACAATGAAAATACAGAAAGGGAAATTAGAGAATCGATTCCATTTACTATAGCACCAAGAACCATAAGATACCTGGGAATAAATCTAACCAAAGAGGTAAAGGATCTGTACTCGAGGAACTACAGAACACTCATGAAAGAAATCGAAGA
>PISX010027866.1:0-22380 GCA_004024625.1 Mellivora capensis
AAGAAAACTGATGAAACCAAATGTGGATTCTTTATAATATCCACAAAATTGATAAACCTTTAGCTATACTGATGGTAGGGGCCAAGGGCAGGCTGACCCAAAATGCTCCACTTTGGTATATTGATTGTTTTAAATAAAAGTGACTTAAGAGACAGCCTGTGCAAGAAAGACATTCAGACCCTCTGTCCTCTGAAAGCAGGATAAACCTCCCATGTGAACGTTGCCCTCCCTGTATCAAAACGTAAAGAGACATTCTTATCACCAGAGACAGGAAATTCAGAGCCAAAAGGCTGTATAAATAACCCTTGTTACTTTTTACTAATTTACTCTGACAACCTAAATTCTGTTTAGAATTCCTTACTAACTGAAGCTCCCAAGGTTTTTTCTTTGTCCTGTCAATTCTCACAGATTTATTGTTTCCTTATCTAAAAAGTATAAAAACATCCTGCCTTGGTCATTTCTTTAAGTCTCATTGTCATTATTTGGCCTCCTTTTTTATTAATAAATAAATGAAAGAGATCATAGGAGAATTCTATGACAAGTATATGCTAACATATTAGATAGCCTAGATAAAATGCACAAATTCTAGAAAGACACAAACTACCAAAACTGATTTCAAAAGCAATAGAAAATCTAAGTAGACTTCTAACAAGTGAAGAGATTGAAATACTAATCATAAACTGAAGAAAAGCTCAGGCTCAAATGTCCTCATTGGTGAATTCTACCAAACATTTAAAGAAGAATTCATGCCAATCCCTCACAAAATTTTCCAAAAAGTAAAAGAGGGAGCACTTCACAACTCATTCTATGAGGTCCTGATATCAAAACCAGATAAAGACATCGGAATTAAAGAAAAAGAAAAGTGCAAACCAATATCCCAAATGAATGTAGAAGCAAAAATCTCAACAAAAGTCTAGCAAACTAAATCCAGCAATATATTAAAAGCCTAATCTATCATAGGGATGAAAGCTTGGTCTAACATGTGAAAACCAGTTTAATGGGTTATATTAATAGACTGAAAGACAATCACCACTTGATCATCTCAATAGAGATAAAGCATTTGACAAAATCCAACACTTTCATAATAAAAACACTCAACAAACTAGGAACAGAAGACTATTTCTTCATGCTAATGAAGGGCATTTACCAAAAAATGAAAGTTAAACTATACCGAATGGTGAAAGACTGAACAGTTTCTCTTGGCACAATACAAGGATGTCTGCTTTTCCCACTCCTGATCCACCTCGTACTAGAGGGCCTTGCCAAGGCACTTAGTTAGGCAAGGGAAATAAATAAAAGGTATCCACACTATTTCTATTAGCAAATGACCTTGTATATAGAAAATAGAAATCGAAATGGAAAATAGAAACCTTGTATATAGAAAATCCCAAGAAATCTACATTAAAAAAACCTATTACAACTAATAAATGAGCTCATCAAGGCAGCAGAATACACGATCAATATACAAAAATCAATTGTATTCCTATACTCTAGCAATGAACAATCCAAAAATGAAATTAAGGATTTTATTTATGTAGATCAAAACTAAAAAAAACACTTGGGAATAAATTTAACAAAAGAAATGCAAGGCTTGCACACTGAAAAGCACGTAACATCATCGAAGGAATTTAACGGAGACCTAAATAAATGGAAAGGCAGTCCTTGTTCATCAATTGGAAGACTTAATATTGTTAAGATGACACTACTCCCCAAATAGATCCAGGGATTCAAAACATTCCATATCACAACCCAGCTGCTGCTTTGAAGAAACTGACAAGGTGATTATAAAACTCATGTGGAAATACAGGGGATCCGGAGTAGCCAGAAACAATCTTGAGACAACAAAGCTAGAGGTGTAGGGGCCAAGGGCAGTCCGCCCCAAGATGGGCCACTTTGGCATAAATCTAATTTTGAGCTCAAAGTGAGCAAAACCCAGCAGATTCAGGAAAAGCTTTTTACCTTGCCTTCAACTGCCAGCTTGGACCAGAAAGAGAGCCATTAACAGAGATTCTTCTTTACCTAAGAGGCTTATATGCATAATAGGGCAACATTTGTTTTCCAAACATCTCCTTTCACCTTCTCGGTCATGGTCGTCCTCCCCTTTGTATCCTCAGACTGCTCTTCTTAGCTCAATACAAGCCTCATGTTGCCTCATTGTCTTCCGAAGTTCATGTCTGTGGATTCCCCGTACATTATTAAATTTGATTTTTGCCTGTTCATCTGTGTCCTGTCAGTTTGATTCTTAGTCCAGCAAGAAGGATCTCGAAGGGCAGAATAATTCTTCCTCCCCAACAGTCGCTATAGTCAGCAGAATACTTTAATGCTCACCCTGACAATGTGCTGCAGCCGAGAGATCTTTGGGAAATCCAACATACAGCAGGCAGAAGGTAATATTTCTTGCCATGTCAGTCTCCTCGAATCAATATCTGCAGAGTCTGATGGGGTGAGAATGATGAGATTCCTTTTCCCCTCTTTCTAAATTTATATTAGCAGAAAAAAAGTATTTGTTGAACTAGTTCCTTGGGTTTAGCGACTATTTGGTTCAATTGGGTAGATTACTCTTGGTTACTGATCCATTTCATCACAGAGGTGGTCTTTGTTTTCTTCTGTGTTTTGTGTCATGTTTCATAAAAAGGAATTTCCATAAGGCAGCACACAAGCATAGGCACTAGAGCCTACTGTCTGAACTGGTCTTCAGACTGATGAGCTCATGGTTCTCGTCAGACTGTCTCTGTTTACACAAACTTTGTTGTCAATTAAAGGCTGTTGCTCAGGGCCATCTCAGAAGCCAAAGCCACAAAATTAGTGGGCCCAGGTTGAGCACTTAAAAGCAGTTAGAGCACTTGCCACCTCAGGAAGACTTCCATGTTAGGTTAAGTTGGTCATGGAATTAAGTTAGATTGACACAAGTTCACCCACCAACCTCGAGGAAACTTCTGCACAATGAAGTACACTATAAATCAACATATAATCCCCAACCCTGTAGCACACCCCTCCTAGGTATTAACGTGGCTCCAAGAGACCTAAGACTTAGCAAAAGAGGAAGCAGATGAAGTTTTCCTTTCATCTTATACTATGTCCCAAGAACTTGGCTTTGTGACCAGTGAGAACGTTGTCTTCAGTCTCCACCATTCAGAGGGTGCACTCACCAGGGTCCCTCCTGGTGGCCAAAAAGACTGGGAATTCAACTCTCTCTCTTTCTCTCTCTGTCCAGCCAAGCCAGCTCTCAGGAGTGTTTGTCGTAAGAGGCTCTAGCCCACAGGAAGCTTTGTCGAATCAACCCTCATCATCTGGTAGTGCTGTAAAGTTCCATTCCAGTAGCAGCTGCCCAGTTTCACAGAGGAGCAGGTCTCTGACTGGAGGTGTACCATGTTTTTGTGACTGACCAGAAATACCATTTTCACTATACCACTCTTACCACCTATGCAACAAAGCCCTCCGCTTTCTTAGACTCATTTTGGGAGTTGCCGGAATGCTGGGAACGATGGCTCCATCTTTGGCCCTCCATCTTGTTCACAGACACACAGTGACCTCCCCTGGGGCCACAGGTTCCAGGCCTTGTAGAGGTTAATGTATGCCCTGAACTGAATGCAGGATGGTTTCTTCTGATCTTCCCTAAAATGGTGCACAGAAGGCCCCACTGTAGCTACCTAGTAGAGAGCCTGTGGTCACAGATGGTGCCACTTTAGATAAGTACCCTATGACCTCACCGTCTTGCCCCTTGCTCTAAGAAATTGGGGGATTAAGGCCCAGAAAGGGCAGAAGATGGGGGCAGACAGTGCCTGCACACTGCCTAGATCATCTGCCTGTCTGACAACCCCCTCACCAGCCCATCAGTAAATTACTCTGAATACAACTGGGTATAGAGTGGCTTGCTTCATTTTTCAGTCTTAAAGTGTTTATACATTATTGATCCTCCTCCACCTTCTAACCAGGAGTAAACTTTTGGATCCTGAGGGCTGCCATTATCTATGCCTTCTCTAAATGCCACTTGCATCTTTGGTTAAGCCATTAAGAGGCTTATTGTTTTAAGTTGCCCTTAATAGATGCTACTCCTCAATGACCAGATGATGGATCCTTTAAATTGGTGACATTTAAAAGAAAAAGATTCTTTATAAAGAGCTCTCAATTGTCCTATCACTATAACAGTTAGCCTTAGGGACTCCCTTGATAAGATGAAAGAACAAAAATTAGACTCAAGACTTAAAAATAAATGTCCACATCCAATGTAAATTCTCCTTAAAACCTGGCCTCATCTGCCTGTTTTCCCTTTCCTTACAACACTTAGAGAGAGCACTCATGCCTAATCTCTAGGTTCAAAGTATACAGGTTGATCATATAAATGCTGAAAGCCAGGAAATGAAATGAACAAAAGCACGTAAAACTGGCAATAAAGTTTACTTTGCTCCTACCTCTCAGGGATCAGTAATCCGGTTTTGCAAGCTTCAGGCACTGCTGTGCCTTGTATTTTGCAGGTGTATCCTAGGGCACCCCCTCCCCCTCCCCGGCTCGGCTCCCCCACCCACCCCCACCCCCGCACTGCAGAAGAATTCATGTCCCTGGACAGCAGCAGAGCTTTCAATTGTAAAATTTAAATTTATTTATTTTATTTTTTAAAAAGATTTTATTTATTTATTTGACAGACAGAGATCACAAGCAGGCAGAGAGGGAGGAGGAAGCAGGCTCCCCGCAGAGCAGAGAGCCGGATGAGGGGCTGGATCCCAGGTCTCTGGGATCATGACCGGAGCCGAAGGCAGAGGCTTTAACCCACTGAGCCACCCAGGCGCCCCTAAAATTTAAATTTAAATTGTAAAAGTTCTTTTGCCTTTACTTTTAGAAGATGCTACCAAATTTAGAGAGGAATTAAAAGATTAATGACTATTCACAGCACCCCCCTTCACAGAAATAGGACCAAAATTTCTCCTAATCCCTCCTACGAGTGATCTCTGAAAGCCCAATAGTCAGGGGCTAATAAAAGCCAATGTTTAACTGTGTACCCAGAAAGAACGCTTTCATTAAAATGCCTTATACAGACTTTACAAAGACATAAATATTTTTGATTCCCATTTTCGTTAAAAATTTACCTGATAGAAAGAAGCAAATTTAGTTTAAAAAGTGAAATAGTCCCTTGATATTCAGGCTGTAATCTAGTTCTTCGGTGGAATCAGAAACCATTCTTTGTCTTACAAGTATCTACAAAACCAGAAATGCAATGCTAGAAGCAAGCCCACCTATCTTACTCTACCCAAATCTCGCTTATTCTTCTTAAAATGTTTGTAGACATTATAACAGATGAGGATATTAGAACAAAACTGTCCTATGTTTGAGAAGAAGACGTACATTTAAACAGCAATTACCCTGAAACACTTGGTGGGGGGATAGTTTTTGCATTCTTTCTCTGTCCATTAAAATTATAAATCTTATGTCTTTAAAATATAAACACAGCGCACAATCACCTGAGAATGAAGGCAGGAAAAAGGAAACATAAGCTGCTAGAAAGGCTCTTGTGCCCAGACTCTTACACCTCTGACAACAAGACAGACAATGTTCCAAATCTCCACCTTGGAGAAAACTTGCGCACTTTCTCTGTGCCTTTGTGGTGCAAATTTTCTGTCATCTTCTCTAGGATCTAAGAACCCTTTTTTTTTTTAGTACAAACTTTAGGAAGAAAAAAAATTTTTTTTTAAGATTTTATTTATTTATTTGACAGACAGAGATCACAAGTAGGCAGAGAGAGGGGGAAGCAGGCTCCCTGCTGAGCAGAGAGCCCAGGAAGAAGTTTTTCATAAGAAAAAAAAGGAGGTATTTGGAAATTGGGTCTTTAATTTCCTTTCCACAAGTATTTGTAAGCACAAAAGCTGTAAGACTCTTTGTACCTTGTCGGTGTGTGTGTGGCCATATAAAAGGGGGGTATTTCCTCTATCTCCAGATAGTATTGCTAAAAGAGTTCTACTCAGTAAGATTGAAGGCAAGTGTTTCTAAGGATTGGGCATTCCAAAACTCAAAAAGACAGAAACTAACCCAAATGTTTTTCAAGTTCACGTGATCTGGGAAAATATTCACTATTAAAGCTGATTTGAGATCGTTGGTTTAATTAAAATAACATGTCTTTTGAGTTACCGGCGTTTAATATAGAGGTAGATGGAGGGATGAGTAAATAGGTGAAGGGGATTAAGAGTGAATTTATCATGAGGAGCACTGAGTAATGTAGAGAATTGCTGAATCACTATATTTATTGTACACCTGAAATTAATGTCACACTCTGTTAACTATACTGGAATTAAAATTAAAAACTTATTGAAAAATTTATTCTACCTGTATTTGCTAGAAGTCATATAAGTTCGCTTTATCTCTGTTGCAACATTTATCATAAAAAAAAACAACTTAGAATAGAGTTGACTTTGTGTAATGCCTCAAAGTTTTGTGGGTAATCTAAACAAAATTGTTAAAAACAAGTAAATTAAATAGATGTAAATAAGATTCAAAGGTTCATAGGTAAACCTTAAAACAGCTTCAAAATATTTGGCAGCCTGAAACTTTAAAGTTTTACGACATTAAATGATAAGTTAAATTAAATTTATTGAATATATAGATCATTTCCAAATAAGATAAAATAATGAAACAGTAAGTACTGGACATAGGTTTATCTACCTTTGTCTTGTTACAGAAAGACAAGATAAACTTGGTTCTTGCTTTATTGAAAGACTGTGCTATGAAAAAACACATTTCTAGAAAGTATAAAATGTATTCATAAATTTGCCAATCTAAAGAATACTGGTATAACAGAGTTCACAATTGTTTACTACTGAGCTTTCATTAAAAATTAGATGTCTAATGGTTAAGAATTCCAATAAATGTAATTAAAACAGGTCTTTCAGGTGCCTGGGTGACTCAGTCCTTAAGCTTCTGCCTTCAGCTGAGGTCATGATCCCAGGGTCTTGGGATGGAGCCCTGCATCTCCCTCTCTGTCTTTCATGAATAAATAAATAAATAAAATCTTTAAAAAACCAAAAAACAAAAACACATCTTTCACCTCTTTGGTTAGGTTTATTACTAAGTATCTCATTTTTGGTGCAATTGTAAATGGGGCTGTTTTCTTAATTTCTCTTTCTGCTACTTCATTATTGGTGTATAGAAATGCAATGGATTTGGGGAGCCTGGGTGGCTCAGTGGGTTGGGCCTCTGCCTTCGGCTCAGGTCATGGTCCCAGGGTCCTGGGATCGAGCCCCGCATTGGGCTCTCTGCTCAGTGGGGAGCCTGCTTCCCTCTCTCTCTGCCTGCCTCTCTGCCTACTTGTGATCTCTCTGTCGGGTAAATAAATAAAATCTTTAAAAAAAATGCAGTGGATTTCTGTACACTGATTCTGTATTCTGCAACTTTACTGAATTTATCAGTTCTAGCAGTTTTTTTGGTGGAATCTTTCTGGTTTTCTATATATAGTATCATATCATCTGCAAATAATGGAAGTTTTACTTCTTCCTTACTGATTCGGATTTCTTTTTTTTTTAATTAATTTATTTATTTGACATAGAGAGAGAGATCACAAGTAGACAGAGGTGCAGGCAGAGAGAGAGAGAGAGAGAGAGAGAGGAGGAAGCAGGCTCCCCACTGAGCAGAGAGCCCGATGCGGGGCTCGATCCCAGGACCCTGGGACCACGACCGGAGCCAAAGGCAGAGGCTTCAACCCACTGAGCCACCCAGGCACCCCTCTTTTATTTCTTCTTGTTGTCTGACTGCTGTTGCTAGGACTTCCAGTGCTGTGTTGAATAAAAATGGTGAGAATGGACATCCTTGTCTTGTTCCTGCTTTAGGGAAAGAGTCCTCAGTTTTTCTCCATTAAGAGTGATGTTAACTGTGGATTTTTTTATAGATGACCTTTATTATATTGAGGTATGTTCCCTCTAAACCTACTTTTTTGAGGGTTTTTTTTACCGTGAACGGACGTTGTATTTTGTAAATTGCTTTTTCTGCATCTATTTGAATGATAATATGGTTCTTACTCTTTTTCTTATGGATGTGATATATCATGTTGATTGATTTGTGATTACTGAACCACCCTTGCATCCCAGGAATAAATCTCACTTGCATCCCAGGAACAAATCTCACATGATATTTTTAATGTATTGTTGGATTCTGTTTGCTAGTATTTTGTTGAGGATTTTTGCATCTCTGTTCATCAGAGATACTGGTTTTCCCTTGTAAGTTACTGTCTTCATTTGTCTTTCTTGCTTTAAAATTTTTTTATCACTATTTTGCCAATTCAATTACAATATGTCTTGGTGTTGGTCTGCTTTTGTTGACTTTGATGGGAGTTCTCTGCGCCTTTTAGATCTGGATGTCTGTTTCCTACTCTAGATTGGGGAAGTTCTCAGCTATTATTTCAAATAAATTTTTTTTGCCCCATTTTCTCTCTCTTCTTCTGGGACTCCTATAATATGAATGTTATTATACTTGATGGAGTCATTGAGGTCCCTAAGTCTATTCTCCTTTTGCATAAATCTTTTCTCTCTTTTCTTCAGCTTAATTACTTTCCATTACTGTCTTCTAGGTCACTAATTCATTCCTCTGCTTCTTCCATCTTGCTGTTCATTCCATCAAATGTATTTTTCATTTTGTTTTTTTTTATACCTTTTATCTCTGCTATATTATTCCTTATCTTTGTGTTAAGGTTCACATTCATGTCTTCCACTCTTTTCCCAAGCTCAGTGATTATCCTTATGATCATTACTTTAAGATCTCCATCACACATGTTAGTTATATCTGTTTCGCTTAGAGCTCTGGCCGTGGCCTCATCCTGTTCTTTCATTTGGGTAAATCTCTTTGTCTTCTCATTTTGTCTAAGTCTCTGTGCCTGTCTGTGTGTGATAGGAAAGTCAGCTACGTCTCCTGTTCTTAAGGGTAACTGCCTTATGAAGAAGAGGTGCTATAGTGCCCTGCCATGTGGTGTTTCCTGTTCCCCAGGGCCTGGTACTCCAGTGTGTGCTGTGGGGGCTGTACTGTTGTGTCCTGGCCACTTTACCCTTCAGGCCAGCCATCTACAGAGGCTCCCTTTGCCTGTTGTAGGCAGAGTTTGGTCTCTGGCCTGAATACGGCACATTTTAACTAGATGTGCTCTGGTCTGTCTGCAAAATGAGACCTTTCACCACCGCTGCAAGAACTGAGGCTCTACAAAATCCCCAGGTTGAGAGATATGATTTTGGCCGGGGTGAGGGGGGGCAGTTGGGCTCCCTCCCTTCTGGGGGCAGGGAGCCTTCAGTGCTGGGACGGAGGCAAGTGTGAATGGCAAGTGTGGTTCCACTGGAGCTCAGGGGGGCAGGGTTTGGTAAAAGCAAGTTATGTAGTGAGTGTGGCTGCAGTACTGGCTCCTGCAGGAAGCCCTGTGCTTGTGCTGAGGGCCCTGGCCAGCGCCATTTCCTGTGTTCCTGGAGGGGTCTCTCCATGAACGCTGCCTCTCTTGGACACACTCCAAGATGAGCAAACAACCTCCCTGCTGTGTGCCTCAGGTGCTCTTCAGATCGCTGTTTCTGCGCCGTGTGTCCGTGGGTTGTCTGCCTGCCTTCTTCCTGAGAAGAGGCAATGTGCTCTGGGCTCTATCCCAGCCAAGCACGCTGACCTTTAAGACACTAGGCTTGTGGGGCGCCTGGGTGGCTCAGTGGGTTAAAGCCTCTGCTTTCAGCTCAGGTCATGATCCCAGGGTCCTGGGATCGAGCCCCACATCAGGCTCTCTGCTCCGCGGAGAGCCTGCTTCCTCCTCTCTCTCCCTGCCTGCCTCTCTTGCCTGCTTGTATTCTCTGTCTGTCAAATAAATAAATAAAATCTTTAAAAAAAAAAAAAAAAGACACTAGGCTTGAAGTCCTGCTAGTTGCCAGGAGTCATGAAATTCAGCCCCTCTCACTTTCCAACCCAAATGCTATGGTGTATCGGGAATCATTTTCTGCATGTGCTCCCCTGTGTGCTTATCTGTCAGTCGTCTTTCTCTGCAACTGTGGTTCTCTCCCCACCGCATCAGCCATGATCTGTTTCTCTCCCAAGCCACATCTCCACACTTCCTACATTTTTCGATGTGGCCTCGTCTCTACCTTTAGTTGTAGAGCTTGTTCTTCCAACCTTCAGGTCAATTTCTGGAGCATTTCAGATGATTTGACAGTTACCTAGTTGTATTTGTGGGATGAGGTAAACCTAGTGTTCTACTCTGCAGCCATCTTCCCATACTCTGTCATCTTTTGAATATAATCTAACTTAGTTGCTCCCTAGAGCTCCTGGAACATTTCAGATTCTATGAGAAATTAAACTAATTACACTTAGTTGCTACATTGATTACATGAGAAGCACTGTCAAATAGGTGGTACTAAACCCTGTTGTTAGTTTATATTTATGTAGATATGTTATTAAAATAAGTGTTCTAAAAATTATATAAAATGCCTAGATCTGATGTCCTGGTCTATTATTATCTTCAACCATTGTGTCACATAAATAACAAAATTTCCTCATCAACTGCATTGTAGTGAACTTTAATCAGCTCTTTAACGGTTACTGTTTTACTCTGATGCTAGTGTCATCTTCAGTGAAACTCAGAAAAAACTCTGAGTACAAGTTTCTGATAAAGTATAAAACTGAACTAGGTAAGAATTTCTGAACTAGTAAAAACTGGATTCAAGCAGAACAAAAATCAGTAAGATGGGACCAAATGAACTGAGGGGAATAATTAGAATTCTTACGACTTTTTTGTTTGAAACATTGCTGACTCTTTAAAATGTTTTATTTTTCCTAAATAAATAAAATCTTTTAAAAATGTTTGGTTTTTTCCCCAAATTTAAGGAAACTTCTTCTCTTAAGCTGACTTACAGCAATTTGTTAAAATATACCTTTGTGAACAAACTGAAACATTTATCTTTTTCTCCCTACCTGATCCTGCCAAACTTCAGAAATTCAGTATGGTTTTTTTTAATAAAATTTTATTTATTTATTTATTTGAGAAAGAACGATAGTGAGAGAGAGCACAAGCTGGGAGGAGAAGAAGAAGCAGGCTCACCAGTGAACAGAGAGCTGATGCCAGGCTAGACCCCAGGACCTTGGGACCATGACCTGACCCGAAGGCACATGCTTAATTCACTGAGACACCCATGCACCCCAATTCAGTGAATATTCTTATACTTTCATGTTAATATATATATTTGTGTAAGTTCAATAAGAATCTGTTTTCCTCAGTTAACAAAACCAAAAGACATCTGACAGAATGGGAGAAGATATTTGCAAACGACATATCAGATAAAGGGCTAGTATCCAAAATCTATAAAGAGCTTAGCAAATTCAACACCCAGAGAACAAATAATCCAATCAAGAAATGGGCAGAGGACATGAACAGACATTTCTGCAAAGGAGACATCCAGATGGCCAACAGACACATGAAAAAGTGCTCCACATCACTCGGCATCAGGGAAATACAAATCAAAACCACAATGAGATACTACTTCACACCAGTCGGAATGGCTAAAATTAACAAGTCAGGAAACGACAGATGCTGGCAAGGATGCGGAGAAAGGGGAACCCTCCTACACTGTTGGTGAGAATGCAAGCTGGTGCAGCCGCTCTGGAAAACAGCATGGAGGTTCCTCAAAAAGTTGAAAATAGAGCTACCCTACAACCCACCAATCACACTACTGGGTATTTACCCTAAAGATACAAACGTAGTGATCTGAAAGGGCATGTGCATCCGAATGTTTATAGCAACAATGTCCACAATAGCCAAACTATGGAAAGAACCTAGATGCCCATCAACAGATGAATGGATAAAGAAGAAGTGGTATACACACACACACACACACACACACACACACACACACTGGAATACTATGCAGCCATCAAAAGAAATGAAATCTTGCCATTTGCGATGACGTGGATGGAAGTAGAGGGTATCATGCTTAGTGAAATAAGTCAATCAGAGAAAGACAACTATCATAGGATCTCCCTGATATGAGGAAGTGGAGATGCAATGTGGGGAGTTTGGGGGGTAGGAAAAGAATAAATGAAACAAGATGGGATCGGGAGGGAGACAAACCATAAGAGACTCTTAATGTCACAAAACAAACTGAGGGTGGCCGGGGGGAGGGGGTAGGAAGAGGGTCGTGGGGTTATGGACATTGGGGAGGGTATGTGCTATGGTGAGTGCTGTGAAGTGTGTAAACCTGGTGATTCACAGACTTGTACCCCTGGGGCTAATAATACATTATATGTTTATTTAAAAAAATAAAAAAATATTTTAAAAAAAGAATCTGTTTTCCTTATGACATGATACAATTGGAAACATTGGTTATATTACAAGGTTTTGACTGGAATGTCATATCTGAGAAAGACATGCATAGACTCAGATATGACCAGACAGCTTTAAGGAACTGAGGTTGATTTTTATGGAGCCAATAAAGCTCCTTGGAGATATCAGCCTGATACCTTGCTTACAGAGTTCCCAGCAGCCTTACCAAGTGAGTAAAGAACGTCACTTTCTGGCAGGTGCAAGAACCTCAGGATACTCTGGGGACCTTGAGAAGAGAGGAATTAAACCAAATCTATAGAATCTAATATTTACTCGGTGTGTTAGTGAAAAATTTCTCTCTGTAATCACCCTCATTTCCAAAGATAGCCAAATTGATACTAATCTGTTTGCAAAAGAAGTCTAGTTTCAAAAAAACTTGGTCTCATTATTTATATGAGTGCGGCAAGAGGAAGGTCTTTCTTCCCAACCAAAACATAGCAGTTCACCATATATGCTCTTTAAAACTGCTTTGCTGGAACTCTTATAAGGAATCTCCAGACTGAACTTCTAATAGCCTCTCAAGGCCAAAAGCTAAGCCCAACAGCTGCCATCAGACTTGGCCTGCAATACCTGTTCATTATAAATTGGACGAGATCCTGAGTTCTTCTGGTTTCCTCCAGTGTCTGGCTATAACTCTCCAAACTAATGTTGATTTTTCTCCCTCCTTTCTGAATTGGATTCATTTGAGAACTAAAACTTCCCTTTGCCCAAAGCCCTGCAAACTAAATAGGAATGACTTGAAATAAAATAAACTTCAGAGAAATCATCACAACATTTCATGTGTGACAAAAAAAAAAATCACACATTGTCATGTGTGACAATCTTCATGTCTGTTGTTTTATGAGCCACTGCAAAGATCTCCAGGGACACTCGAACTACAAACCAGGAAGTTCTATCAGACTACGGATGCCTGCTTTCACTCTATCTGAAGATGTTTGGAGCTTAACATCTAGAAATCTTCTCTACTATCTATCCTCAGAACTCAAAAACTGGTTTATAATTTGAGTCAATCATTAACCAATGCTTTTCTTTTGTTTCCTTAAACAACAGGCATTTCTTTCTCTCTCTCTCTCTCTCTTTTTTAAGATTCTTTATTTTAAAGTCATCTCTACACCCAAGGTGGGGCTTGCACGCACAACCCTGAGATCAAAGAGTTGCACGTTCCACCAACTGAGCCAGGCAGGTGTCCCAAACAACAGGCATTGCTAATACTGGATTACTTGAACCACAGGCCTAACTTTGAGAACACAGCTGTATCACCACCTCCTGAAATGAGCTTAAATGAACTTACTTATCGCCAGAACTGGTTCAACAGGACAGAACAATTTACCCACTCAAATTTCAATGTGTAAAACTTCAGGGAAGTTTCAGGGGAGAAAATTGTGGAGGCCAAGGGCAGGCTGCCCCAAGATGGGTCACTTTGGTATGAACATTATTTTGAGTTAAAAGCAAACAAACCCCAGAAGATTCAGGAAAAGCTCTTCACCTCCCCCTCAACTGTGCGCCTATACCAGGAATAACTCTATTAACAGATTCCTCTTTACCTGAGAAACTGTCTGCATGATAGGGCAACCTTTGCTTTCCAGACCTCTTTTCTCATCCTCCTGCTAATGGTCTTTCTCCCTTTGGGGTCCTCAGACCCCTACCCCTCTCCTTGGCTCATATAAACTTCATGTTGTCTCCTCGTCTTTGGAATTTCATTGTCTGTGTGGATTCCCTGTATGGATGCTATTAAGTTGGATTTTCTCTCGTTAATCTGTTTCATGTCAGTTAGCTTCTTAGTCCAGCTAGAAGGACCCTGGAGTGCAGAGGAAGGTCTTTCTTCCCAACGAAAACATAGGAATAAATATTTAGGACGTTGGATTAGACAGTGGTGTCTTAGATATGATACCAGAAATATAAGCAACAAAAGAAAAAAATAGCTACATTGGGCTTCATCAAAACTAAAAACTTCTATGCTTCAAAGACAGGAAGAAAGTCAAAAGACAACTCACAGAATAGGAAAAATATTTGCAAATCATATATCTAAAAAGGTGCTTGTATCCAGAATATACAAGTAATTGCTAATGGGTACAGGGTTTCTTTTGGGGGTGATAAAGACAGTCTAAAATTAGATTGTGGCGATGGTTACATAATGATGTGAATATGCTAAAAACCACTTACATTTTAAAAATGTGAACTTTATGATATATGAGTTATATTTCACTAAAGCTATTATTTTTTTTAAAAATGAAGGTTTTGGGGCACCTGGGTGGCTCAGTGGGTTAAAGCCTCTGCCTTCGGCTCAGGTCATGATCTCAGGGTCCCGAGATCGAGCCCCGCGTCGGGCTCTCTGCTCAGCGGGGAGCCTGCTTCCTCCTCTCTCTGCCTGCCTCTCTGCCTACTTGTGAACTCTGTCTCTGTCAAATAAATAAATAAAATCTTTAAAAAAATGAAGGTTTTCTTCCCTATTTTTCTAGCTACCCAGAGCCAGTTTGTCCAAATACTGAATGATCACCCCTTCTCAGAGACTCTAAGGTGAAGATGCAGATATCTTTATTTCCAAAATTCCTACAAAGGGACCTGTTCTTTTTCCCTTAACTGGTTGCCACTTAGACTGAAATGATGCCAGATATCTTAAAGCTATGACATTTGTACATCTAAAATTACAGAGTTGATATTGCTTTTCACCCCCTCCTTCAAAATTCAATGCCAAGGCAAGCATCTGTAGCATTTGTTTGCTCCACTCCTATGTCCCTGTGGCAAAAGGTAGATAAGGATTGGCTGGAATTGGCTGTCCCATGACAGCTCCTCTCAAGGTGTCTCACAGAGCGCCTGAGCTGGGATCCAACGTGACCCTCCATACTCAAGTCACTGCCAGGGCTCTGTGAGGTCACTGGAACCCAGGGCAGAAGAGAAACAAACCAACCAAACACACACAAAAAATTGTAGTAATTCAATTAATTGCATATTCCAGAAATCTTTGTAATTGGCAAGTTTATAAAATATGGCATCTCCTCCTTCCTGTCAGAGTAATGGTTCAGAGAACAAAACTCAAAAGCCAACTTTTTCTGTGTTTCCTGGTTCCCCGGCCTCATTCTGTGTTTATGAAATAATCTAAGTATTAGTCTAAAAATTCATCACCAAGCAAACAGAATAATATACCCAATTCCTAAGTTCAGAGACCGGGATAGATCAGGTCACTCTGCTTCTCCAAAGATTTGTTTTGATAAATGCAAATGCCCAAAGGGGATAGATCTTACCTTTGCTGGATCGACTGCTGTTAATTCAAACTTTGGGAAAGAAAGGCTTGCAGTGATTAGGTTCTCAATACAGCAAGACTTGGAATAGCAACTTCTTGAAGATTCTTATCCCCTACAACCTGTAGGTAAGAAACAGAATGTTTAATGTAACAGGATTATTAAGCGTGAGGGTTTTGATTAGGCAGGCCTAGGATCTGAACCCTTGATCCACCACTAACTAACTGACTAACATTACTTAATCTCTCTGTATATAATCCCTAATTTACAAGGTTGTTCTAAGAATTGCAAATGATATGAACAGATGCACAACTTAACTACTCATCAAGGAATGGAAAGACAAGACTGCAAGGAGATTCAATTTTATACTCAGATGAATGCAAAAAATAGGAAACCTGCAATACCAAGTGTTGAAAAAGAGGGGAACAATGGATCTCTTATGTAACATATCTCTCATACATTATATATTGGTCTAAATACTTTGTTCAACTTTATGATATGTTTTATTTTTATTTTTTTTAAGATTTTATTTATTTATTTGACACAGAGAGAGATCACAAGTAGGCAGAGAGGCAGGCGGAGAGAGAGGGGGAAGCAGCCTCCCCACTGAGCAGAGAGCCCGATGCGGGGCTCCATCCCAGGACCCTGAGATCATGACCTGAGCCGAAGGCAGCGGCTTAATCCACTGAGCCACCCAGGCGCCCCTGATACGTTTTATTATTTCACATTCTCAAACTCAGTGAACTAGAAATTCCACTCTTAGATGTATACCCCCCAAAAAAACTTGCACATGGCTGTCCAAAAATACGTACAAAAGTGTTTATTTATCAGCACTGTTCAAAGCAAGAGCAAGAAACCTGAAATAACCCAAATGTCACTGACAGAAGAATGGGTAAGCTAAGTATGGTATATTCACACAATGGAATATTAAACAGAAGTGAAAAATGATTGAACCACAACTATTTGCAACAATATGTTGGGTGAAAGTAAAGTACAACATCCTATCACAAAGTTCATTGCAAGTCAAAAAAGAGCATACATTGTTAAAGCCTATAACATATATGTTATGAAACGAAACAAAACAAAATGGCAAGGAAGCAATAAACATAGGATTAATATAGTGACGACCATCAAGAGGCAGGATGGGAGAGAGGCAGAACACAGAGTAGCAGGATGATTAGCAATACACATGAAGGTTGGGCTGGATGCCCATTTCGTGGAGGCACTCTTTCAGGAAAATAACCCCAAATTCCAAGCATACAATGTTCCTGGCCACCCCAGTGTTCCCTAACATGAGGGTGAAGTGTGATGGGGAGAAAGTCAGAATGGCAAGAGTGGTCTTAACTGATTCTGTTGGAAACCTCTTTTGCAGCGTCTACAAATACCTAGGACTGTGCCAACATGTTTCTCAGGCACTGGTGGGGACGTGGAAAAAGCCTCTGCAAGTTAGCATCCCTAAAGCTTAAGCTTCACTGGCTTCATGCTAAATGCACCACTGCTTGAATAAGGAGGTTAAATGTCAATGTCATTAGACAATGTCATTAGGCAGGTCAAGTCTCAGTGCTACAACTACAGCTGTTGTGTCCTCACGTCACTTATCCTCTTTGGACCTTAGCTTCCTTCTCTGTGAAATGAATAGATAAACTCGATCATCCAATACTTTCAAACTCAAACATCCTGCAGCTTGATTGGTGAAGACCTGTAGAACCATTTAATAGACACAAACAGTATGAGCTGTGCGTCATCAGTAGAATGTGCTTACAACCGGTTATGAGTCAAAACTCCACCATCCCATGTGCAGCCTGCTACACAACAGAATTGATCTTGGGGAGGTTAGTGGTAACATAAAAGAGAGTTCTTTGGCACAGAATTTTTATTCCCTCAGGATGTAAATATTTTACATACATTATGAAAGCGAAAGGCCATTAATGAGACAGAAAAAAGTAAGTTTTATATGAAAAGAGGGGACAAAATTAAAGTTAACCCCAACTAACATGACGGTGTTTTTTTTTAAAGTCAAGACATGACAATATATAATTGAAGAAACTAATAAAAGGCTTCAATAAGAATGAAGGATAACAAACACAGACAAAAATTAATCACTTTTCTTTCAATTCCAGATCCGAATTTTGAGTTCTTTCCTACCTCAGACCAGAGAACATTACCACCATGGGGTAATACACAATCACTTTCTTCTTTTATTTTCATCTTCTTTTTCTTTCATCACCAATTACCAGTCCTGTAGCTCCATTTTCATTCCTTTTTTTTTTTTTTTAAGATTTTTTTAAAAATTTATTTGTCAGAGAGAGAACACAAGCAGGGGGAGCTGAAGTCAAAGCGGGCAGAGGGAGAAGCAGGCTCTGCATTAAGCGAGGAGACTGAGGGGGGTCTCGATCCCAGGACCTGAGCCAAATGCAGCCACTTAACTAACTGAGCCACCCAGGCGTCCCTCCATTTCCAGTCCAACCAGAAGACCACTTGAATGTGTTTGTTGTATCTCCTTTGACATGTATGCATCTTTGCAAACCACCAAATATATGTGTTGTTTACACATGTTTACATTGGCACTGTTTTGTAGATCTCTTCTGTTTCTTTTTCTTTCACTTCAGAATGTATTTTTAAGATCCTTCCGTAATGCAATTGCTTCTAATTCCTGAATAGTATGCATTTTATGTATCCGTTCCCCCAATGATGGATGGCCAGTTTGCCTCCAACTGTTTATGTTTCCCAAACAATGCTCCAATGAACAGGCTTTGTCAGATACCATGAGGGCGTGTCTCTATCCTATACAAGGAGTGGGATTGCCAGCTCATCGGGAATGTGCATAACTTCACTTAGGACACCACTGTTTTTGCCCACAATAGCTGCACTACCCAACATCCCTGCTGGCCTCGCAGAAGTTCTTCTATTTCCTCCCTTCTTTACAAACACTTGGTATTGTGGACTGTTTTTTTGTTTTGTCTTGGCAATAAAATGAGAAAAAGGTGCATTGCTGCTTTACCTTGCATTTTGCTGATTACCAGGGTGGAACATCTTTTCCTGTTTACGCATTTAGCATTCTGTTTCTGCGACTTGCCTTTTCATATAATATGCCATCTTTCTAGTTCCCCTTTTTCTTGCTTATTTGGATGATTTCCTTGTATATTTAGATATTAGTCATTTGACTCTAGTTGTTGATGTTGCAAAAATCTCCCATAAGCCATTCACCTATTAATTTTTTTTAAGATTTTATTTATTTATTTGATAAAGAGAGAACACAAGCAGGCAGAGAGGCAGGCAAAGAGAGAGAGGAAGCAGGCTCCCTGCTGAGAGCCTGATGTGGGGCTCGATCCCAGGACCCTGAGATCATGACCTGAGCCGAAGGCAGAGGCTTAACCCACTGAGCCACCCAGGTGCCCCTCACCTATTAATTTTATATGTGATGTCTTTCATTCCAAAAAGGTCTTAGTGTTGATGTAAACAAATAACATCTGTCAACTAGACAATAATTAATTTTTTGTTAATTGGAATGCCCATTTACTAGAAGAAAGTCATATGGAAAGTGTGTGATGTTGGTATTTGCAAAGTGAAGTTCAGCCCATGTTTCCTTAAATCAATTTTGAGCTACTTTCAGGTTTCTGTGAAAATCAAACACCATGTCTAAATGCAAACACCACTCTAAGGCACAATGAGTGAAATAACCATATATTTAGGTCCTATGACTATGACAATAGAGCAGGATTCTGTTTAAGAATGATGTTAGGGGGGTGCTTGGGTGGCACAATTGGTTAAGCGGCTGCCTTTGGCTCAGGTCATGATCCCAGCGTCCTGGGATCGAGTCCCACATCGGGCTCCTTGCTCGGCGGGGAGCCTGCTTCTCCCTCTGCCTCTGCCTGCCACTCTGTCTGCCTGTGCTCACTCTCTCTCGCTCTCTCTCTCTCTCTCTGACAAATAAATAAATAAAATCTTAAAAAAAAAAAAAAAGAATGATGCTAGGGGCCATCCGGGTGGCTCAGTCAGTTAAGTGTCTGTCTTTGCCTCAGGTCATGATCCCAGCTTCCTGGAATGGAGCCCCGCAAGGGCTCCTTGCTCAGCAGGGAGCCTGCTTCTCCCTTTGCCACTCCCTCTGCTTGTGCTCTCATTTCCTCTGTGTCAAACAAATAAATACAAACTTAAGACAAAGACAAAAATGATATTAAGCTCTTTTATTTTAAGAAAAAGAGAAAATGATATTAAGCTCTTTTTTTTTATTTTTTAAGTATGGCATGGAGCCCAACATGGGGCTTGAACTCACAACCCTGAGATCAAGACCTGAGCTGAGATCAAGAGTCAGATGCTTAACTGACTGAGTCACTCAGGTGCCCTAAGTTCTCTTTTAAAAAATCTTTTATTAATTTGTACATGTTTAGTTTGTATGTATTTTTATACACAATGTTTGATTCATATTATATAATAATAAAAATAGATGTGAAGTTTTTGTAGGTATTTAATAGATCTTTATCGGATTAAAGAGTTCCTTTTTTGTCTCCATCTATTGTTTCTCGTGGATTTTTTATTATTATAATCTTGGGTTTCTCTTTATTTCTAGCAATGCTTTTGAATTAAATTTCATTTTATATATTGCTATTACTACCCAAGTTTTAATATGAGTAATATTAATCTAATGTTTATACTACACCTTTATATGTGGTTTTGTTTTACAAGTTTCTTTTATTTTTATTTATTTCTTTTAAAAAGATTTTATTCATTTATTCATGAGAGACAGAGAGAGGCAGAGGCAGAAGGAAAAGCCACGTGGGGCTCGATCCCAGGACCCCAGGATCACAACCTGAGCTGAAGGCAGACACTTAACCAACTGAGCCACCCAGGCACTGCAAGGAGTTTCTTTTATATATTAAAGGTAGCAGATTTTGGTTTTGTTTTTAATCTAATGTAATAGTCCATGTCTTTTACAGGGTGAATTTAATTCCTTTAAATGTATTTTTTATCATTTTGTGTTTGGACTTTTTATATTCTTTAGAGGTTATCCATGCACTTTTTAAAACATATTTAAGTATAAAATTTTCTAAGTGAAAGTTATTCAGTTTTACTTACCCTCCTTCCAAAGGCAAAGATTTTAGTGTGTTCTCACTATGCATTGGACAGTCCTGTCATTTCATTGTTGTTCTGAGATTTCGTTTCACTCTTGTTATAAAAAATGATTACTCTTTTCAGTCATTAATTAAACTTACTGACAGATTTTATCAATTTATTTGTTCATTGTTAACTCACATATCTTAAGCATTCCCTCTGCATTCTTGCCAAAGTATAGGCTCTAATATTTCTTTCAGTAAAGGTCTGGGAGTCATAAATTCAGCCTTTGTAAATCTGAAAATATATTTATTTTCCCTCACTTTTGAATAAGAATTTATACACACATAAATTTGCTGCTAATGATAAGTCTTCTCTTTTTCTAATTGTTCTGTTATAGTGGTCTCTTCTATTTGGTAGCTTTTAAGATATTTTCTCTTTATCCCTGCTGTTCTTTATTTCCACTACAATGTGTCTAAAGGTAGGTATAATTTTAATTATCCTTCTCAGTCTCAAAGTCAAGTTTGTCTTGCAGACTTAAGTTTTTCTTCAATTATGGAAAGATTTTATCAATATTTCCTTAAGTATTGCTGCTTCAACTCCGCCTTTCTTTTTTTTTCTGATGGAACTTGTATTATACCTGTATTATTCTCAGTCTTTTTCCATTATCACTGTTCTTTTATTTTTGGTATCAGTATCTGTGTGCTATATGCTGGATGAATTATTCAAGACTGCTTTCCAATTCACAGATGTGTCTAGATCTCATTTTATCTTAGCTATTGAAGATCTTTCCTGTCCTATCTTTAATTCCAATAACTTTACTTTTCATTCTGTGTTTTCTATTTGGCTCCTTTCATATCTACCTACTCTTATTCTTTTAAAGTCTGCTTTGTTTTATAATTTCCTGTTCACTTTATGAAAATTTTTTAACATATCATCTTAGGCATACTTATGAGCAAGTTTCTTCTACGCTGTTCTATTAGTTGACCTTGTGTGAATTTGTGTTTTGATCGATGATTTTGTCAACTCTTTTTCTTAGCATTCGAGATAGTCACTTTCTTTGTAACTTTAGTTGGCAAGATCATTTTGAGACTTTGAGAGGGAATCCTCTTTGTCTCTTGCTGCTTTCCAACAGGTTTTTAGTATTTCTGCCTTTGGGTAGAAAATCGGGATTAAAAAAAAAAAAAGCACCGGGTGTGGTGCAAAAACTATGAATTCTGTTACCCTGAAAAGAAATTAAAAAAAAAAAAAAAAGAAAATCGGGATTATGTGGAGGTTCCAGGTCTCAGTCTTGGTGATACTATGAGGAGTATCTCAGATCCACTTGGATCTAGCTTGTGGACATCCTGGCTCCATTCTGGTGTGGAGGCTGCCTCTTCTCTCTTTTCACAGGCCCCGGATGACCAGGAGGCAGTGATGGAACAGCAGACAACTGACCTCTACAGCTGCCATTTGCCTTTTACTACTTTTTCTCCTGCCTCTCTAGGTAAATAGAGGAGACAGTACTTGGCACCAATTTCTAAAGGTGGCTGAACTTTGTGCTCCCCCACTGCCTGGGTAATGTTTAGCATGTACAGCAGGGCCTCAGTAAAGACAGAGAAGCAGAGAGTCCATCCAGATGGGGAACTTTAGGAGTTAGTCTTTTAAAGATCATGAGGGAATTTCATTCACTTAAAAATGAATCTGATTTTATGTTAGGTTATTTGGCCACAAATGACATAGAAAGATTTTGAGCATAACTGCTTTTCTTTGGGGTCTAGCAAGGACTCAATAAGTGAACCT